>PVJX010010742.1:0-55912 GCA_004027295.1 Dolichotis patagonum
TTATTACTTGACAAATTACATACTGACTTCTTGGAAATAGTTGTTCAAATTACAAAGTTAAAACATGTAAAGTAGACATTCAAACAGTGAGACTGTTAACAGTTCTGCTCCACGATCTGACAAAAACAGCAATATGGTCATCCATCTTACCCACTCAAATATACATGCCATTATATCAAAAGGGTAAAATTAAACACAACAAAACAGAGCAAAGCAGATCACAAGAAAGCAATGTTAGAGACAAAAATTTCAAAACTAGACAATTGGAGATATTCACTCTCTATCATATTGACTCTTGTTTTCTTCCAAATAGTTGTCCATGTTGTCACATACAGGGAATTCACATGAAACAACATAGTATGGAATTGATCTGAGCAGGACGAGGAGGGCATTTCAGGTCTTCAAGACCAGACATTAGGAAAGCCAAGAATGGCTGTCATAGTGTCTCTCATTCTCCTCAAAACAGCTGTCCATACCTTACTGTGTGTTGAACTTAAACAAGGCAAAGCAAGCTAAGATCACTTTGAACAAAAAATGATAGTTTTGCTGGACTTCACATCATGACATTATGGAATCAGCACTAGGTATTGTAGTGTCTCTTTTTCTTCAAAGTAGTTGTTCATTTCAACATGTGTTATATAGTTGCTTCTCGTAAACTGTTTATAAGTTCTACACATGCATGAGTCTCTACATGTATATCTATCATTTCTGTATTATGCTTATAATTCTTGCATCACCTATAAAGACAAGGGAAGAATAAAGGAAAAAAAAACACTTCAAGAGATTCTTCTTGCAATTGGGTATATAAAGAATAACCTATACCTTTAAGAATGCCAGAAATGTTTAATTTTGCTGTTTGATGGGAAAAATTAAGCACATCACCTCTCTGGATAATTTATCATAGTGGAGGAAAGTATTTAATCTTATCATCCCACAGTCAATGCCACCCACCAGTGTCCTGTTGATGTCTGAGCTGAAACAGCAAGGTTAATTATGCATGCCTTCAGGTTGCTCCACTTCTGGAAACATAACTTTCTCTTGCTTTTCCCAAATAGTCCCATGAGAAAAACAGTAAAAAGAACAGTAAGAGGAGTATTTTTTGTATTAACCATGACCTCAAGCACGTTATTTCATTATCTATAATCTTGGGTTCTCAACTATAAAATAGGGATCTCATCCACATTAAGTGTATGAAGATTACAATAACAAATAAAAATCACGAAACATATAGAAAGTATGACCAGTAAGTATTTCCTATTCTTCCCATTAAAAAAAAAAATTCCTACATAGCATGATGCCATACATGGGTAATTCCAGTACTCTGAGAGGGATTGCACATTCAAGCCTAGACGAGGAAACTTAGCAAGACTCAAGCTGAAAAAAATGGGAGAGGGAAGGGACACCAGGCAATGCAGTTGAGTGCAAAGGCCCTGGGTTTAATTAGGGGAAGCGAGGTGATCCACAGGAACAAGGATGGGACATTTCAGCCACTTCCTAGATCCTATCTAGGAAATGCCCATTCCCAACACAACACATTTTTACTCTACAGACGCACACAAAAACACTGGGCATGATGATGCACACCTCTAATTCCATCACTCTGGGAAGCTGAGACAGGACCACAGTAAGTTCCAGCCTCACCTGTTCAATTTAGCAACTCAGCAAAAACCTGTATTAAAAAGTAGAAAGGGCTGGGGATGTAGAGCTCAGTGGAAATTCCTGGGTTAGACCCTTAGTATCATGTCCCTACCCCAAGTAAAAGGCATTATAGGCTTAAAAGAATACACATGGTTAGCCAAGCATGGTGGCACACCTGTAATCAGCACTCAGGAGGATGAGGCAGAACTACTGTGATTTTAAAGCCAGCCTGGGTTACACAGCGAGTGCAGGTCAGACTAAAGTATACAATGAGACTGTTTCAAAAAATTATTTTTGAAGCACAATTTATGTGGGTAAGACGCAGAAAACAGTATCTTTTCTCAAAATGCATATTAGCCACTTGAATATAAAATTAAACACCTTCCTTATTTTGCATGTTTGACAGATCACTCTTTATCAGCCAAAGCTAATTTGGACAATTTGATTCTGCTTCCACAAAATATAGCTCTCTCATTCGCTATGTGACATTAAGCAAGTCACTTCAACTTTCCATTCCTAATCTCAATCCATAGTAAGATAAAAAGTGTCTACCTTCCTTGTATTTATGAGGATTACGTAAATTAGTGAAAAGCTCTTGAAACACTGCCTACTCTCAAAATTCAACAAATGCAAACTAGGATTATTTCCCTACCATGTCTCAACTCTGTTGTCAAGATATAAATTGGTCAAAAAAAAAAAAAAAAGATTATAAATTGGTCAAAAGTGTTTTTTCCCTAATTTACTCAAATGAGTTGTCAAAATTATCTCAAAGCTCTGGAGTATCCCAGGTTTCAGATTTATTTAGTCTCAAAGGTCCTAAACCCTTCCTCCCTACCCTTTCTATTCTGCTAGGATGAATCTCTCAAGTTAGAATAAGAAATTAATGGGAGACAGCATGAAAATAGTCCTGTTAAATGCTGTTGAATTAATCATTTTGCTATTGCTAGCACATGCCAAGGACTTACAACAGATTAGTGTTGAATATAGGAACAGATTACTATAGAAAGTAGAAAAAGACGGAAAAAAACCTGAATTCTTAGTGAAGACCTTTTAATTTTCACAGAGCCATCCACTTTTAATTTAAGCAACAATACTTAAAAACAACTCATTTCAAAAACTGTCTCCTGCACAAAATATTTTTGTCATAGCTGTCCAGACTAAATATAGCCCACAATATCTCTGGTGAAAGAATGAAAGAGATAAGCTACTGGGTCAAGTTCCTGTTGAAGAGTTAATTCTCATTCTAGCACTGAATAATTTCAATGTGGCTATGAGATTTGGGATGAACTGTCAGATTATAAAGAAAAGATTCCTAAGCATATTTTTTTTAAAACTTGTTTTTTTTTTTTAAGGCAATGTCTCTAATCTCATTGTCTACCCAATACTGAGCTGATCTATAAACATCTTGTTAAATAAACTAGACTAAAGGTCAATCTGGTAATCTTGCTCAACAAGATCTTAAAATATCTATTGGTAGTTATAACTTAAATACAATTATAATGTGCAAAAAGATCATCTGCTTCACAATACTTTCAGTGCCCAATTTTTGTTTACTTTTATATAATCTAATGCTTGGAAATTCAAATTTTTAAAGATTTAGTTGACTCAAGTGCAAGGAGATTGAACTGACATCAAAAACTTTCCCAAAATGATTCCTTAGCTATTCTTATGCTTCATATCCTTTCAATCAATAGAACATTAAGTGATAATAATGCTCAAAATTAAGTAGTAAGTGAATCCACTAAAATGCTGTTTGAATCACTAGATTACATCACAGAATAAATTTTGTCCTTGGGTATTTTGATTTCACCCACTTACCCACATTACAAATTCTCATTTTCAACATAATACAGTACATCCTGAACACAAGCTTATAGCCTAGATGACTTGTTGAATACGCAAATAAACGCAATTTACAATACTTAAACTGTTATATCTTTAAATATAAAATGTTTAATATTCACCAAGATATTTTTAAAGCAGTGAATTATGCAGCAAAGTCAGAGGGAATTTTGCTACAGTACTGGCAAATTGACTTAAATCTACTAATCCATTTAAAGAAAGAACCTTGTTACACAAGTGGCAAGCTTCTAAAGTATATCACTTTAAAAGTGACACAGATGTAAATTGTAGAGTGTAGTGAACTATTGAGTACAGTGAACAAATGTTAACAGGACTAGGTCTATAAAGCAGCAATTGAACAAAACACACCTAGACTTCTGCCCTCAAAATAGGAACAGTTTCAATTAGATACACAATGTTATCCATGTGGATAATATAAACAAACCTGAGAAATCAGGTAACTTACTACTTAAAAAACAAAGCTGTTTAACTACAAAATTCTCCAATGAGAATCAGTTATCTTTTTACTACCAGCAAGAAAAAGTATTTTTCCAATATATCCACCGATTTCCGCCCTCTCTTATAAATGCAGACTTTAAAACATCTCTACCAAAAGAGGAAATGAAGAGGATCCATTAGTCTTTCATAGTACCCACCTTTCCCAGCTTCTCATGTTCCCTCTTCTCACAAGTCTAAGATCAACAAGTAGTCTACTATCTAACATAGATTTATTTAAGTATATGAATGCAGGTTGGAAAGAGAACAAGAGTAAAATACCTCTGACTCCATCATGCCAATCTGGCATGTCACCCATACAAAGTGTACATAAAATTTTCTCATGCCTAAAGATCATCTGACAAAACTGAGGTCTTCTCAAATCAAATTGTGAAAATGGACTGTGTTAATAGGCAACATGTAAAATACTGTGAAATATCTTCTAAGTGCTAATCCTTAAAATTTTACTGTGATAATGTGAAATATTCATCTCCTGGCAACACAATTAAAAACCTTGAGAGCCAAAGTGCCAGTCTTTTAAATCTACGCTAATAAACTGAATTGACAACTGGCAACTCTGAGGTAGCTCTAAATGAGGCTGTCACTGGAAACACAAAAGTAGGTTGAGACTGTCAGCTCACCACTCAACCTCTGAGGAGGCCTGGAGAGGGACTGGTTAAATGGTTCCTCAATGCAAACAAAGGGTCTAACGACCATGCCAGTGTAATCAAGCTTCCATAAAAACACAGGATGCCGAGAACTTCCAGACAGGTGAACACACAGAGGTTCCTGGAGGGTGGTAAGTCTCCAAAGGGCATGTCTCCTCCTACCCTCTTTTGTCCCTGAGTTCTATGAGCTCCTCAAGGAAATTAATTAAGTCTGAGAAGGCAGACTGTAGAAATCCTGATTTATAATCAGTCATTCAGAGGCACAGGTAAAAACAACCCAGAGCTTACAAAAGGCACCCAAAGTATGTGGCGGGGGTTGGGATGGAGGGTCATTTTGGGGACTAAATTCTTAAAACTGTCGGATCGGGCACTGTCTCCAGGTAATATCAGAACTGACTGAACTAAAGGACCCCCAGGTGGTGTCCACTAGAACTGACTGCTTGCTAGCTATTAAGGAGAAATCCCTGTACCTCTTGAGCTTTCAGGTGTCTTCTGTATTGATAGTTGTAGTATGAGAGCAGAGGAAAGAAATTTACTTTTTCAACAGTGAAAAGATCTCAAATGTTGAAGATTGAGTTCGTTCTCTCCTGAAACATCAATTAAAAGCAACTCTACATTCCAGCCAAGTCAATAAAGTTACTTACAAATTCAAGTAAGTTTACTCATTACTAGGGGAAAAAAATCTCAACAGGCAAGCCCTTAAAACTAAAAGGTCCTATATATAGTTTCTAAAGAATATATTCACTCTCAAAGAGATACAATTTAACAAATAGGCTGTTTACTTTTCCAGTAAGACTTCAAAAGGACATCAGTACCTTTTACCCTACAGCACCACAACTCCTTAGGAAAAATACCTTTCCTTTGTCACTATAAAGTACAGGCACTCATTAACCTAAAACTAGGAAAAAAAGATAAATAGAACCCAGACACCAACATACAAAGAATACTAGTTTCCCCAAAATAGGGATTCACTTAAGTCTTTCTCTCTTGCACCAACATTTTTCTAGAATGACATGCATGTACGGGTTCTACTCACAGGGGTACATGGCACTGTTCAGAATCGGCTCTGGTCAGTTCTTCCTCTTCAATATCAGACTCTCCTCCAGAACTACTGTCAGTGATGTCCGAATCAAATGCCTGTTCACTGCACCTCAAATTGGCTATGCCACTAGCTGTAAATCTCTCCAATTCTTCTGAAATTGAATCGCTTTTCAGGAAGTTGCTAAGTCCTTCTGAAGTGGTGGTCTCACTGGCAGCTTTTCTTAAGGCAGCTTCAGCCTTTCGGGTCAGCATTAACTGGCTCCGGGATTTCAAGGATTCCAAGTTTGGCAGTTTACTCAAAGTCTTCTCCAAAAACCCACCCAGCTGATGCTGTAAATGCCTCTCCACCTGCTTGGCTTGTACAACCTGTAAGCGCTTCTGTAACCTACGAGCACGGTTCTCAATATCAGCTTGCCTCCTCAATAAAGCTGTTATTCTTGTGTCAGAATCTAAAGCACTGAAAAGAATGGAAGACATGTGGGACTTTTTACCCTCTAACTTGACACTCCCCAAGTAAGGGCTGCAGTCTGTACCAGGCAATAACCTACTACTTCCTTGAAGTGCCGGTTGTTCCATGGAATTGACAGAAGATTTGTTTGCAGTGCTATTATTGCTATATAGAGTTGTGTGTTCTACATCAAGGCTTCTATGTGGAAGAGTGCAATTGGTCATACCCCCCTTCAAGTCCCCAGAGTCAGATATCCCTACTTCACCTCCCTGAAGAGCAGATGAAGTGAGAGCTCGCTTCCCCCCATTGAGAGGACTGGAATTGTCATGATCAGAATGTGTTGAACTTTTAGTCAATTTCTTGGCCAATCCATTTACAGGCGCTTGTGGAAGAGCCGTCTGGCCACTTGTATTCATGGTTCTAAGATTTTCTAAGGATAACTCCAAAACTGGCTGTCTCCCCAACAGCTCAGCTCGGAGTTCATACGACTGAGATAAGAAGGGATGAGATTTAAGGACTGCCTGCTTGCTGAAGACTCCTTGCAATTTCAAAGACTCCTTTTGGGGAACAGATGTTACATCAGAGCAGAGATAAGATGCCACCAGTGGTTGCAGCTTTCCTAAGTCTTCCTTAGGCTTATTTCGGAAGTCTAGACTGGGATCTTCTGCAGCAATGGCTTTTCTTTTGGTTCCGTTGGCAGCAATAAGGATATTGGCGTTGCCGTTACTTTCGGCACTGCCAGGGGACAAGGTGGAGGATGGGGGAGCCAGTTTGAACCGGATGTGGTGTGCTTCAGCTGCTGCGTCAGTGAGAGCGGGCGCCATCGCAGCCATTCAGCACAGAGAGACAGGAAGTCCAGCCTCTCCCGGTGCTGAGGCCGGCTCCACGGCCTCTGACTGCCTCCTTTGAAAACAGGCTAGAAGAGAAAGCAAAGAAACAAAAGTTAGAAATACAGGCACATTCAAAACGATACATTTTAATACAAGCACTACTTGAAGTTGTCCAAACTACCGCTCCAGAAAAAATGCCCTGGAGTCATTCTAGAGATCTGAGTATTTTTCACCTGAAAAGATAAGGGAAACATAATCCTTGCACAAGAAAAGAATTCTACTCTTTTTGGTCATTTGTTAACCACAGGCTCAAAGGTGCCAAAAGTTCCATTCTGAGATAATCACAGATTAAAGGTAAATCATATGCCTTTAAAATAAAAACTTTTAAAACTTCTTAAAATTAATAGACTTAACACAGTCCCACTGGCTTGAATCGTTGGTGGTACATGCATGACTGTCCCATTGGGCAGCTTGTACCACAGGAGTGGAAGTGGTACAGTCTATGCATGTACCATTGGTGGTTCAAGTCACTCAACAGTAAGACATGGGTATAGCCCCATTATGAACATAAAGCAAATATACCAAAAACACCCAATAACACAAAAAATTAGTAAGAACTCCTCATGCAGACAAAAAATATATTTACATATGTCACAGCTCTGTACATTTTTCCAGCCAGGGATCCAGTTCTGATGAACTTTTCAGTGCTCTAAATAATACAGACTGAATTACAAGGCTAAACATTGCATCTGCAATACCAATTTGCTTCATCCTTTTTTTTTCCCCCTTTCAGATCAGAATGTTCAATGTCTTCTCCACTGGCCCTTTCATTTCAGTCAAAGAATTTACTCAAAGTTTCCTCTGTCCTCAAATTAATTGCTTCTCATGTATCTTGCCCTTTACCCCAAAGCCCCTTGAAAGAAGAGTATAAATAGCTACCTCTGACTCTTCACTCTTCCAACACCTACTGCTCTGCCAAAAATCACCAGTAAATCTCATTTTTAAATCCAAAGTCAAGTCCGTATTCCTCATTCTATCTGCTTTCTCCCAAGCACTAGCCAGCGCTGACTTTCTTGAAATTTTCCTTTCCTGATCTCCTTAACACTATTATCTTATTCTCTTCCTCTTGTCTGTGCCCTTGAATGTTGGTATTACACTAGATTTTTCCTTCTGCATTCTCTCTCTACTCACTTCCTCGTTAACTACTACTACTACTACTACTACTACTATTACTACGATGAGGCCCTGTTCACTCTTAGAAAAACTTGCACCTTGTGTAGACCAGGCTGGCCTTAAACTTGTGGAGAACTTCTTGTCTCAGCCTCCCAAGTGCTGCTATTACAGATGTGTGCTACCATACCTAGCTAAGTCAAGTGTTATTAAAGAATGGATTCTGGATTTCTGGGACCTCAAAGACCATTCTAAAGTCCATGTTTTCACAGACAAATTGAAATATAATTTGCTTTTTTCACTGTGTTGACATGTACAGTGAGGGTATAAAAAAGATGATCAAAATTGCTACTACCTTAGAACAAATCAAGATAGTATCACCAAACTGTACAAGTCAATTCACTTAAAAATGTTCTTGTCCCCCCCCCCTTCCAGTACTAGGGATTAAGCCCAAGGGCTTCCATCCCCACTCTACTCCACCACTTTTAACACCTGTTGATCCTTTGAATACCCGTTTTAATACGCTGTGTATTTAAAGTAAAACTATACATGAAGTACTCTGCTGCTTTATGAAATGTGAGGGAAAGCACTTGTAAAACTGAATTATCAAATTAAAACAACACTGATAGTCCACCTCACCCCAGAAGGAATGGCTATTATCAAGACATCAATCAATAACAAATGCTGGAGGGGTTTTGGGAAAAAAGGAACCCTTCTCTACTGATGGTAGGAATGCAGACTGGTGCAACCATAGTGGAAATCAGCATAAAGACTTCTCAAAAACCTGGGATCGGAGGTCTCATTCAACCCAGCTATTCCCTTTCTGGGTATCTTCACAAAAGAATTAAAAACATCATACTACAGGCAATATATATGTACCTACTTTTATAGCAGCACAATTTGTAATAGCTAGATCTTGGGAAACAACCTAATGCCCATCAACTGAGTAGTGGACAAAAAAGATGTAGTACTGTATACAATGGAGTACTACTCAGTCATAAAGAAAGATAAACTGGAGACTTTTACAGGTAAATGGATGCAACTTGAGACCATACTCATAAGCGAAATAAATCAGACAAGCTTGTATAATCATATTGTCTCACTGGTATAAGAAGCTGAAAGAAACAAAATATGTATTATGTATATATGTCTATAAAACAGTTATTAAACAAAACTAATTGCCAGCTCATTTTAGAACCTTCTTAACAAAATAGTATTTTTATCTCATTGACAAACATACTATGATTATTTCAACTTAAATAGTGAGCAGACATTTTCCTAAAATGAACAAAGTAAACTTGTTATTGTAACCTAATAAATAACCAAATGACCAACTTTTTTTTTTTTGTACTGGGGATCAAACTCACGACCTTGTACTTGCCTGGCAGGCACGTAAGCCACTGAGCTAAATTCCCAGCCCCTATAACCAACATTCTTGTTAGACATAATCTTTTTTTGTGTATGTGCTGGGATTGAACTCACAAATCGAGTATGAGTAAAACTAAGTAAAGTCAGTCCCATCGTAAATTTAGATTTTAATGTGACAGTATGGAAGGTTAACTGATACAATTTTAGATTCCACTTTATAACTAGAGTTCATGGAGTAACAACTTGAGTTTGGCTGCAATATAAAAATGTTACCATTTAGCTCTAAAATGCCTCCCCCCCCCCCTGTTTTGTATGTTTGGGACAACAGTGATAGTACATATTATGTACTGGGAGGCAGTGTGGTCACAGGGGAAGCGGCCTGGAAGAGTTTATCTCCCTCTTCAGCCCCTCCTCCCTCCTTTCTCTGCTCCTGCTGCCGAGGTAAGCTGCAGCTCTTCATCTGCCATGCCCCTCTGCCATGCAGTCCTGTCTTGGAGTGGAGGACTATGGGCTGACGGGCTGAAACAGGCCATAAACCCTTCCTCCTCTTGGCTGTGGTTGCCAGTAGTTTGTTCCAGTGACTTGAAAAGTGACTGAATACAAAGGATAGCTGAAAAGACTTATTTAATATAGGTATCTGAAAAGACTATTAAACTCTTCTCTTTTTTCCAACTATTTATCTGTTGAGGCTTTTTTTTTCCCTGTGGTGCTAGGGATCAAAGCCAGGGCTTTGTGCATTAGTTGTACACCTGCAATTGAATTACACTCCCAGCCCAAGGCCAGAGTTTCCTTGTATGTTTCTACTTAAATGATAACACAACAGAATGACTACACCTAACATGAGAAGCCAGTTGTTTTCTATTAAGTTGAAAAAAAGAGATTTGCAGAAATATAAAAAGTGCCTTTCATTAAATTTTTGTATTGGCTATGGCTGAAAGCTTTTTTTCACAGCAGGCTTGTTATGTTAAAAGTAGTAAATAGTTATCTTCACAATTTCTCAGGGGTTCTAATGAAGAAAATGTATTAAAAAACAGCAACCCACAAAAGCTCTCTATGGCTCTCATCAATTTTCAGGCATAAAAAGTCCTGTGTTTGTGAATTCACTAAACTATGCAAGCCTTCTCTCCCCCGGTCAGATAAAGAATAATCTCCAATCTGGACCAATATTTCAATTTTTAGATCAATACTGACAAAAGAAGGCAGGCCCTACAATATTAATACTAACTTTTGGGGCTGGGGATTTAGCTCAGCGGCATAAGCACCTGCCTTGCAAGCAAGCAGTTGTGAGTTCAATCCCTGGTACCGATTAAAAAACAAAAATTACACTAACTTCTTTATGATAATCCAGAGTGAGAAAATATCTGTAGAAGCACCATTACACATACTGTTAAAATGTATTGTTCTAATGGCATTCTGTAAGAACAACTGGGTCTGTATTCACATTTTCATTTATGATTTTAAATTGAATATTAATTCCTAATAAAGTTAACAGTTGTGTTGTGGACCAGTTGATAGCTGAACCAAATATACGTTATCTGTTCAAAATATTTTGAGTCAGTTTCATAACATGCAAAGTATTTTTCCCATAAACAAAGTTACTATTGGATCCATCAATTCAACTCCTACTCTTTAGAATATCAGTACATAGTTGATACTATGGAAAGGCAATGAAGTACATCAGTTGCAGGTGATTTTTACAACATGTAGAAAAAAGTACTATATAGTAATAGTAAAAACAACCTACTTCTGGGGACCCTGGCAAGGATAGGGATGTTAACACAAAAAAAGGGCTCTAATTGAGAGCACACCATAGGAAAGACCTAAATACAAACTTTCAAAGTTATTCTATTAAGAAATTCTTTAAAGTTCTCAGTTTGCTGTTTTAAAATAATGTAAAGCTGAGTATGGTGGCACACACCTGTAAATGCCAGCACTTGGGAGACGGAACAGGACAATGGCCATGAGTCTGAGGGCAGCCTGGGCTATACAGTAAGTTCAAGGCCATCCTGGACTACACAGACAGACCCTGTTTCAAAATTCAAAAGATAGATCCATTTCCTCCTTCTTCCTTCACTGACCTGAAGTGTTATGCTGAGATTCAATATTCTAAGTTCAAATGACATTTGGGTTCACATCCTGGCCCCATTTACCTCCTGTGAATTACTCAACTACTCCAGTTCCTCAGTTTGCTCATCAATAAATAAGAGTTTACCTTTAAGGCTGCTATGAAGAATACACAAAGTATTCTCATTTACTTAACCTATCTGTTACCTGCCAAAATTACCCATTTATAATCTGGAAATAAAAGGCTAATAGAGAAGGAATAAATTTCTGTAAGACTTTTTAATTCATGGGACAAATATAAAGCAACTGATTATCCTAAAATCATTGTACTTAAACACTCATACAACGCAGGAAAAGGAAAGCATATATCTAAACACAGAACCATGGCAATATTAGCTACAATTGCCATATAACACCACCTAAATTTAGGACATTCAAACAAAATTTTTTTCTTAGCCAAGAGTAGGTACAGGCCTGTAATCCCAGCACTCTGGGAGGCTGAAGCAGGAGAATGGCAAGTTTGAGCACAGCCTGGGCAATTTACCAAGACCTGTCTCAGAATAAAAATTTTCAAAAAGACGGGACGCAGCTCAGTGCAAAGGCCTGACTGAATTCAATCCATAATGCCCCCCCCCAAAATTACATGTCTAAATTTGCTTTCATTTTACTATTTCATGCAATTGCTCATAAAAAGATAACAAACTAGATGCCCAATGATTTAAATGTTGAACTACACATGCAACAGAATATTATCCAACATAGAAAACAGCACTGCAAAGCTGGTTGTGGTGGTGCACATTAATTATCCCAGCATGGGAAACCGAGGCAAGACTGCCCCAAGTTTGAAGCTAGTCTAGTGAGTTTAAGATCAGCCTGAATTACAGAGGAAGACCCTGCCTTAAAAAAAAGAAAATGGCATTACAAAGCTGTATTTACTGACATGAAGTGTCTACTCCATTGTTAAGTGAAAAACTAGTGTTAGGGGCCAGGGATTTAGCTCAGCAGCACAAGTGCCTGTGAGATACAAGGTCGTGAGTTTGATCCCCAGTACCAAAAAAAAGAAAAGAAAAACTAGTGTTATAAAACATATTCTAGGACCTTATTTTTATTACTAAAAAAAAAGTCTTTTGGTTTAAATAATGTCTCCACCATAAATATGTATTGTGTGGCATACAGGACGGAATCAAAAAGTTGACTTACTGAGCAAACTGTTGATTAAACCAGTGATTCCAATCCTACTTGGCCTCCTGCACCCAAAAAAGCTTCACTCAACAATTTAAAATAAAGAAAGCCTGTAAAAACAGCATATCATTCTCCAAAGAATACAAAGCATTAAAAGCTAATTAATTAATTCTCATAAACTACCTGGGAAGTTGATTAAAATTGTCAATTTATTGATAGGAAAAGGTAATAGTCGTAACTGTTTACTTGGAATAAAGACATATTCCAATTTTTAGTTCATCTAGTATACTACAATAGGACAAATAAATATAGATGACATTATTGCACTTGCTGTCACTAACATAAATTACGGTTGTGCAGTAATATAGGGATAAAAAAGTTATCAAATCAAGATTCTTCAGCAATAAAACTCTAATCTGGGCTACAACTGCTCACATTTCCAAAGAAGCTAAAATTTTAGGGACAGAAAGATGTAAAATGCAAAACATCTTGAGAAATGAATTTCCATGATGGAGATTCACAATGAACTTTATCATAATGAATGCTCCAAGGTTTGCCTTTACAAAGTTATTTAACAAATAAGCATTTCCTTCCTCCTTACATCTATTAGTATCAAGCAGAACTCTGCTCTGAGAAGTTGGGATAAAGTTCAATAATTCGACCTCTAAGGTGCTTTCCTGTGCTGATTCTGTTACTTTAAACTGCAACATAGATCCAAGGACAAACTTCCACTTAACACAGGTGGAAGCAAAAATATATCTCTAGGGCAGTTTCTCATTTCGGGCTTTGTTTTGTTTTGCACCGAGAATTGAACTCAGGACCTTGCACTTGCCAAGAAAGTGCTGTACCGCTAAGTTATATCCCTGGCCTGGGCAAAGTTTTTGGAATGGGGGTAATACTGTGCACTGAAGGATGTTTGGGCAGCATGTCTTGTTTCTACTTACTGGATGCCAGTAGTCTCTTGCAAATTATGATCACCAAAAAAAGAGCCGTATCAAATGCCTTCCAGTAGCAAAGCAAAATCATACTTCCCAATAGAGAACCACTAGCTACGAAAATTATATTCTCTCTCACACATGCCACAGAAAAATGTATCTTGCTCTTTTGAAAATTCCAGGCCAGAGCTCTGTATCTACGAATGAAAACTTCACTTTATTTCTGGTAAATTTCCAAGTCTCCAAGTGTATAGGAATAACCTAGAAGTATCTACCTTGCAAAAATGTTATACTTCATTGACCCAAGAGGAAGGATTGCGGTTCTTTGGCCAACAACAAGTCAAGAATTACAACTGCACTTACACTAGAAACATGCAAAAATCAGATGGGGAAGAAAAGTTTGCTCCTGGTGTAGCTGCAAAAACTATAGGAAGAAGGATGATTAGGGAAGTGTTCACGTTGCTAAGATTTCAGCTGAGACCTGAAAATGAACTAAAATTTCATTATGTAAAAAATGGGGACAAGAGAAAGATAGTAAGGTTTTTTGTTTGTGTAGGGTTTTGTTTTGTTTTTTGGTCTTTCTGAGACAGGGTTCTGCTAGCTATGCAATCAGGCTGGCCTTGCATTCACTTTGCAGCCCAGGCTGGCCTCAAACTCAGTGATCTGCCTGCCCCAGGCTCCTGAGTGCTGAGATTACAGGTGTTTTCCACCACACATTGCCTCGTATGGCCTTCTACTGAGAGAAAGAGCAAAAGCAGCACAGTTCTGAGAAACAGGACACACTGAAGGTTAAAAGAAAGCAAGTTTTTCATATACAGTATGTTTTAATAAAGGAAATGATGATACAGAATCAGATAGACCATCTGAAACCTAGGGGACAACAGTGAATATTCAGCATTTACTCAGACTTGCAATAGGTGAATATCATCAGTTTTCAGAATGGCAGCGTCATTAACAGAACTGTGCTTCAGAGAGACCAGCTGGCCAAAAGTAGATAAAGTGAAAATGCATCTAGATGGCAAAACCAACAAAGAAGCTACTGAAATTCAAAAATAAGGTCACCACAGCAGAATAACCAGTCTTCAAAAATTAAATTGAGAAACACAAAGGGGCTAAAGAATGTAATGGCTGGTGAGATTGGTGAGAAGGCACTTTTCCTTCATAACTTCATCTCCTTTATAATGAAACCCTTCCATTTATTTCCCATAAGCCTGTTCAAGTTTGAAATACCCTTCATATTCCTAAGGTCCTGATCAGCTTACACTTCCTAATACCTTCTTGACTGGTGGTATACCTCCAGTCCCCCAATACTACATATGCTTTTTCTTGTTTTAATCATCTCACTCTAAAGAATTTTTCTAGTGCCTTTCCACAAATCCACACTACTCAAGATGAAACTTAAAATCAGGGCAAGCTGAGAGTAATGACATACACCTTTAATCACTTACCAGTTTACCCCCAACATCTCTCAAGTAGTATGTCTGTTTACTTACTGACTATCCTGGGACACTTTGGCAGGTATCTCAACCAGTCAATTCTTTTTTTTTTTTTTTTTTAACCTGGAATTGAACTCAGGACCAGCCTGCCAGGTAGGGCCTCAACCAGTCAATTCTACTGAGTAAGTGACAAAATTGTCATTTTTATATTTCCTGTTATATTATCTTATAAAAGTAATGGAACAAAATACAATTTTTGCTCATCTTGCATTTAAATAATTGGACTGGTAAGTGGTTAATCCCATGCACAAGGCTAAGGCAGGAGGTGCACCTGGGCAACTTACCAAGACCCTGTCTCAAAATGAAAAGGGTTTAGTTACAATTAGTTCAAAGAAGGGCTGGGGATTTAGCTCCCCAGTGGTGTAAGCACCTGCCTGGTAAGAGCAAGGTTGTGAGTTCAATCCCTGGTACCCCTCCCCTCAAAAGAATTAGTTCAAGGCAAAGATCCAGGATTCAACCGGCAGTACTGCCCACACACAAAAAAACAAAGATATCAGGTAGTATAAACCCGAAACTCCCCCACAGATTCTTATCGCCTCTAATGCTACCTCTACACAGAAGACCCTTCTATTCTTTCAGCCCCAAACATTTATTCTTCAATACACAGCATCTCCACAAAAATTTGTGACTCTACAGATTCTTACACAATCCACTTAAAGTCTCTATTATTCAATTTCAAATCATCTAAATGTTCTCTTGTGAATTTATTAATTCTGTTTCCAAGATAAGCAAATTCCTATAACTAACTTGGTACTTTAAAAGCTTTGGCTGACTGGATGAGAACAGTCAAAAAAGCTTCCTAAGTGACCTCCAAATATAAATTACAATTCGTTAAGAAATGAAAGGGCTGGGGACATAGATCAGTAGTAAAGTGCTTATCTAGCATGCAAGAGGCAATTCATATGATGGGGTGAGATTCTATTGCAGAAAATGGCACAATCAAAATAATAAGAAAAATTTGGGAAAGAATCCAAGTAACTTGGATAAACCAGGTGGTATAAGTACAACTCACAAGAGAGGAAGAAAGCAGCTATGTAATGATTTGTAATGAAGTACAGTACAGAAGCTACATTACAGGATACACTAGAATTTCTTTTACACAGAAACAAACACAGATGTTACAGACTACCCTGGTGAGAAGACAAAACCTTTATTAAAAAACAAAAAAATTTAAAAAATTTAAAACTACGGCTGGGGATTTAGCTCAATGACATAAATGCCTGCCTGGCAAGCATGAGGTCATGAATTCGATCCCCAGTACCACCCAAAATAAATAAATAAATAAATAAATAAATAAATAAATAAATAAATAAATAAAATAGATCACACACACACTTAAGTCCTTAACACTGTTCTATGAAAATAGTTTCTTAACTGAAAGTGTTTTTCAATTAGTAAGGGAAACATAACTAAATGGAGAACAGGTTAAGACCATTGCTCTGTAACATTAATTGACCTCTTATTATGTCAGCCACTGTACTATTTTACATACATCCTCTTAATTTCACAATAACATTGTAAGGTAAGTAGCACTGTCCTCTTTTTAGGGATGAGGAAACCTGATGCTCTTGAAAGGGTAAGCAATTTGTCTATATTGGACAACTACTAAGTTGTGGAGGCAAGATCACTAAAGCCCATGCTTTTGATTATATCAGGCAATTTAAGGCTACATTTTAACTGGAAAAAGGGACTTCACTGCTACACACTAAAATTTTAAATTTTACTCTTTAGAGGAAAGCCAATACGGGAACATCAGCTACCTACCAAGTATCTCCAGTATTTATTAAATTTATCAAAATTCCTTCAACTGGATATGGCAGCACATGCCCCAGTCACTCAGGAAGCTAAGGCAAGAGGATCAAGCCAGACTAGGCAATATAGTGATATACTGTTCTCAAGTTAAAATAAAAATGGCCAGGGATGTAGCTCAGTAGTACAGAGCTTGCCTAGCCGAGGTGAAGCCCTGGGTTCAATACCCATTATGTGCACATAAACACACATGCATACACGCCTACATTCGTTTAAACCACTGCACTAAATACTTACACAATGATGAAAAGGTCAAGAAAAGAAAGAAATCTCTAGCAAACCTCACATAGGCTGAAAAGTAGATAGATTCAGGGAAAACTTCTCAAAGGAAACAACATCTAAGTTGTCCCATATTCAAACCCCATCCTCTGCCACTGATACCAAACCCAAAACCAATTTCTGCTCCTCAACATTCCCTACATAAATGAATCCTGATTATCACTGTCGTATACAGTATAATAAATCCAACTTAAATCCAGGTGCCAGATCCAAGTCATAGACTACAGCAGACAGTAACATTGGAGACACTAGGAATTTTAAAGTTTCATTAATGCCAAAGGTGTAAGGCATCAGTGAGGTATAAAGGCAGTTTAATGCATCACATTTTGCCTTAAGGTGTCAAGGAACACTTCCAGGAAAGAGAAGATATTTTCAAGAAGGGAGGAGGGTTTGCACGCTTCATGCAGACACTGGCCCACGTGTCAAAGGAGCATGAAAATAATACACTGAATCATACACACGGTGTCCGTCCACACATTAGACACAAAAAGACACCTGTTTAAGTCAGGCCCAGGTCTGGATTCAAAAGTGGCTCAGTCTTTAGAAAAGGTAGCAGCATGGAACAATTTTTTCTTCTCCCCACTTCTGACAGCATCCAATCTTGCATCCACTACCATAGTGACTATTTGCAATGTGAGAAAAGAGGAAGGGAGGAAATATAAATCTGACCAAGTGATTCTTAAACTATCCACTCACTGAGACAAGAACAAATCCAAACTTCCCACAAGCAGGTATCTGTACCCTTTTAACAATCAATTTCATCTGCAACCCATCCTCACTAGAGCCACCTGAATCTCATGTATGGTTCCTGGCTTTTCTATGCATGTCCATTTTTGCTCACATGGCTTTTTCAGAGTTCAGCTATTTTAAGCATTCCCCATTCCTTCCAGGTTGAATTAGGAGTCTTTCCTCTCTAGCCTTCTACCTGCACTCCCATGACACCCAGGGCAATAGCTGCCAGTATAAATGTAACTCCCTATTTTGTCTGTCCCTTTTCTCCATTAGACTCTGTACTTCCTAAGTAGAGAGTTATCAAATATTTTACCTGTATCCCCTACATGTAGCACTGTGCCTAGCAAACAGCAGACCAATACATGTTAAGTAATGTGAGCACTGTATGCTGAATCAGATGGTTAACTATTAGGACATTAATGAGAAGAATGCCTGGTCATGAGGTGACAACCATCTTTTCAAGAAAGGTGTCAACTGAATCTCAGACATATCACTACTTCAAATTCCACTCACTTAGATAGCTAAGCACTTATACCTAGACTGGCAAACTTCTTCAATTATAAAGTATTAAATATGGCTACATAACATTTTGAAGATAGTATCTATAAAATTTTTTAAATGTAATTATTCAAAATTTTACCTAGCAAAAGCCCTTCAAGGACTCTAGCCAACATAAATAGTCCTATAGGTATGCTAAGTTACATGGACAATTTTTTCACAGAAAAACTGTAACATTAAAAAAATAAAAACCTAGTCTTAAACAGAGCAAGCAGGGGCTGGGAATTTAGCTCAGCAGCACAAGAAATTGCCTGGCAAGTACAAGGCTGAATTCAATCCCCAGTACAAAAAAAAAAAAAAAAAAAAAAGCAAGCCACATAAGAAAGTATATATTTTTTAAATATATTTAATTAAGGTCTTTAAACATCTCTAGTCTCCATAACAATATATAAACAGTTCACTGAAACATTTTTGACAGTTCACTTTATCAAATCAGCAGTTTGTTCTGTTTTACAGATCAAACTCCAGACTTTACACATGCCAGTCAAGCTTTCTACCACTGAGTTACACCCAATCCCACTCCAGACTAATATTTTTATAGTCCCAATTCTAGCAAACACCAGAAACTCACTACTTAGCTTTTAGCCTCTTTCTCTTCACACTCTCTGGTGCAGGTGCTAATATGCAGCCACAAAGGCCAAACAGCAAGCAAAAGAAAGTCTCAATATCAGTTCTTACCAATTTTTGGTTTACCATCAGAACAAAATTGCTATTCATCTTTATTTATTCCCCAACTGTTCCTTGCCAAGAGAATTTAACCAATTCTGACTGACTTTAAGCTGCTTTTATTTATGGTCTGTTTTTTTGGTCCTTCCGCTCACTTTGTAGCCCTAGATGGTCCTGAACATACTTACAAAGATTCTCCTGCCTCAGTGTCCTAAGTGCTAGGATTACAGGCCTGTGCCACCACACCAGGCTAGCTGCTTCCGTTTAAAGAAGGAATTAAAAGGTAAGGATCTCCGTTAAGTCTGATGCCACATGACCAACTTTTTCCAAACAAGGGCACAGTCAGCTGTACATAAAATTCATGGCAAGATCTTTTTGGATTCATGGTTCAAGTAACAAGAACCAGAGTTTTTGGTAACATTCATATAAAACTGTACTGAATTTTCTCTGCTTTACATTTCCTAACTCAAAAGCTTTGAGAAAAACTAATGCTAAAAAAAAAAAAATCAAAATGAGGAAAAAAAACAAGTTCAGTTAACAAAAAGACTTCAATAATTCCCTGGTAGAGAATACTATTCAATAAAATTCTATGGAGCTAGCTTAAAATCTTGGAAAGGCAAGGCTTTATGAAATGAACTTTTACTAAGCAATTACTATTTGCCACACTGCGCTATCCAATGAGGAAATAAGAATTTAAAAGATCTCTATCCTGAAAGGAGTTCTTGGCATAAAAACCTTGCCAGGTGTGGTAGCACACGTCTGTAATCCCAGTACTCAGGTTTAGACAGGAATGCTGTGAGTTAAGAGGCCAGCCTGAGCTACGTTGCAAGATTCTAATTCATAAATAAATAAATAGCTCTGATACACTATCTTAAAATTTTTTCTTCTAGACTACCCAAGTTTTTCACTCATAAGTATGAACTGTGTCCTATTTTAGTAAAGCTGATTTGCACATATTCTGCATTTTACTTTTACCTTTACCCTAACAAAAACAGGAAAAGGTTTAATTCCTAAGAAATTCTATTGTAGCCCTTTTGAAACCCAAGGTTTCTAGTAAATGACACCTATGTGTTCATTTACCATATATATTTTATCCTGTAACCTGAAAGAAAGGCACATAGCTAATCCCATAGCACTGAACAGTGATTATTCAGAATTTTGAAGTACCGTCATTTACACTCTCACCATTTTAGACAAATTTCTATCTATTATGATTGAGTAGACTGTTCTAGGTCTCAAGAAGCATGTTTTACACTAGTGTGCTTTGCCAGCTCACAATATGAAAGGAGCACAATGCAGTTTCTCAAATAAAATGGTCCCCAACACCTGACCTGCCTACTGTGTCACTGCAAAGTCTTGGACCATATCCTTTTCCTAAAATATAACTTTGTTTTTTTTGAAATCTATTTTAAGACTAGTTTTTGAGTCCTCGTGTTGCTTCTGAAGATGCATGTTTTAAGTTACAGTTTCTCTCTTAATAAACTGAGCTCTAGCCTCTGGGCACACTAAAAGTTGTGCAAAAACATTACTGCCAGAATGTAATGACTCATAATACAAAGTAGGACTCTCAGATCCATGCTTCCCACTCCTCAAACTGTGAAGACTCACCATGTGGTTAGAAAAGACAAACAGTCCACTGTACTACAGGTCACCAATGTTTGCAGGCTACTAAAAGACATAGGAGGCAAATGATATACTCAGGTATTACTTGCAGATTGGAAGATTGTGGGTCATAGGAAAAGACCAGAATACACATTTGAGAGGGCACAGGGTAGTTATCATTACGATACAATGTACAGGCAAGGATTAAGATATAATCCTTCCCCTCCAAATTGAAGGGAATGGAAAGATCCTTTGGGGAAAGCAAAAAGTCAATAAACTTTAAGATTATATAATAAAGTCAGTTGATTTCTGCCTTAATGGCCTGACAAACAAGAAAAACATAGCTCAACCTCTTCTTTCCATCGAAGGAAACAGACTGCCGCATGGTGGTCAATGTCTGTAACCCCAGCACACTCAGGAGGCTGAGGCAGAAGGACCAAAAAGTTCAAAGCCAGCTTGAGGTACATATCAAGACCCTGTCTCCCCAAAGTTTTCTTCTATGTCTACTCTTGCTATAAAGTACAGGACAGATTAGTATGATGAATTTTGGAACATTTTAAAAACTGCTTTTCTAACCTAATAAGGTAACTAAGCTTTACTCACAATGGGACCTACCTGGACTTACTCTATGCTTATTTAAAATGTCTTCTCAAAGAAGCATCTACCACAATGGCCCTGTGTTTACAGATTGCATGAATCAGGTCATATCAAACCACAAATCTAAAACCTGTTATTTACTCTAAAATTTAAATCTGTAGTCAATTCAATTTAAGACAGAGGACACAGAGACAATGGTTACAATGTAGCATTACAAGACCTGGAAGAGTACTGGCAGTGTTTTGAGAAGAAAAAACTGGACTATAGTATTTTCCTTCTCAACTTGATAAAAATTCAGATCCACGTGAACTAAATTTACCCTTTCTAGTTTCCAGAATTTTCTTCAACAAGTAAATCAGCTAACAATCAAAAGTGTTTTGCAGGTTTAACCATAGAAATAATGTATGTAGACAGGAAGAATGAAAAGCAGGCAAAAACTTAACATATCACTGGGAAAAAGCACAAAAGTCCAATACTAATGTTCTGAATAAGACTTTCAGGAAAGACACAGGAATAAGTCTCAATTCAGTACTTCAGTAAGATTCATATAGATGCAAAGACCAAAATCCCCATCCTACCCTATATCTAACAATACTTAACTAATCGTGATCATTCTTTTAACTGTGTACAGTCACAAATCACAAACTTATTTCATATGAACTTCAAGGAAGCAGTTCCTGAAGACAAGCACGTTCACTAAAACAGATATTAGCAATTTTTGTAACATGTAATGTGTCCCTCCAAATAGTTCCCAATAAACTCAACCACCTGAAATTGAGATTACTAAGTAATACTGTACATCAACTATACTAAAAGGAATTGTATACTTTGTTGGACAACCAAGTGAAATTTCAACTCAGAATTTCATGAGAGCAGTTATCTTAGATTTATAATAATTTTTAAATCCCCAAAGGACATTTTTACCTTTCCTTATTTTTAGAACTACACATCATACTGCACATATCACATGACATGATGTAACTGTTAGCAAAGAAAATGGCCCAAACCACTGAAAACATACATGGTAAGAAAGAGACCAACGCACACTTAAGAATCAAGATGTTTCATACATATTTACTTGAAAAATTTTCAACAACACAGTTCTTAAATTGAAGCGGTGTCTAGTAACCTCTCCAGAAACAAAAGAAAAATGTACTTTGTATTTTATAATAGGAATTTACCCGACCATGGGGAAAACTGACCTGAAGAAACCGTCACATTAATAATGTATTCTTCTAAAACTACAAGATTAAAGGCAAAGAAAGTGTGGATCAAAATCCAACTTCAGAAATATTAGTAAATTACACCTAGATAGAAAATAACTTCTCCAAAGCATTCACTCTTGTAAGGGGAAAAAAAGGGTAAAAAAGAGCCTTAGCTGACAACGTCTGCCAACAACTGAAATTTTCTACACCGGTAAGACAGTATTTAAGAAAAGGAACCTAGTACTTGTACAGCTTATAGGAGAGGGGGAGGGGAAACACACCCACTAAAGCCTTTGTAAATTAAGAGTATTTTAAATGACCCCAAAGCCAAGAAAAACACAAACTATAGACCATTCCGATAAATGGAAAACATATTCTAATGTACTACTTCCCATACTTGAAAGTACTTTATGACGAAGTTCAACAACAATTAATTAACTATACCATGATTATGCAAGGCAAAGATTATGTAATTTTATCGTTTAAAATGTTCTCTGGCTCCACAACTACAACAATTTGATCTCTGCAAAGGGAAGGGGGAAGGTTTCTCCGAGCTTACAATTTAAAATACAAACATACACCCCAAAACAAACAAAAAAACACAATGAAGGCTAGCCACGTGACAAAGGAGATGGCAACACCAGGATTGTGAATGGAGGGGAGGGAGGTGAGGTTGGAGAACTAGAGATTTTGTTGCAACTTTGGAGATCGCGGGATTCCAGCCTGCCGACCCCTGAAGGTACCAAACTCTGGCTTCTATCAGTTGTACTGTTAACACCCTCAAGTACAGTTTCTTAATAGGTCACTGAAAATGCTCCAATGACCTCCAGGATAAAAAGGGAAAAAAGAGGTGGAGAAAAGAGTAATTTCAAGTGGCGCCATCGTGTCACCCTTTTCCCCTAAGGCAATCAATAAGCAATAGTTAAGTAACGTGTTTCTCTCAAATTCCACACTGGGACTCCAACGTTGGAAAACAAAAGAATTTTTAAGTAAAACATAGGAACGCGGTTGTTTATCATAAAGAAAACAATTACATATTTGAAGCAAATCAAAAGACCGTCAATCGGAAAGCAGGGCCCCCAAAAGACAGTAAGAACCAACTCACTTAAAAGCAAATACAGTAGATGTCTCCTCCTCTTTAGTTAAAAAAAAAATTCCGCCTGGGGAAGACTAAATCTGAAAACGTAAGTGACCTCAATTTATAGGCAACAAAAACAATAAATGAAACAATCAGAGTTCTGATACAAACCGTGAAACACTCAAGATGTTCAGGAAAAGGCCTTTTGCAGTCAAGAGAAGTTCAAAGCGAGAACCAGAGTTTGTTTTGGTTTTTTTAGGGAATAAACCGCGTTCATCAGGCCGCCTTTTTTAAATAGAACGCCAAAGGAAAGCCCAGCGAACGAGGCGGCAGCTGGCGGGGAAGGGCCCCGCACACCCCCGCCCTTGGGGCGCCTCCCAGCCCGGACCCGCAGCGGGGAAGCCCGAAGAGGCCATTTAAAGTTCCGGGGATTTTTTCCTCCCCTGCCCTGCCTTTCTAGTTACAACTAACAAAGAGAGGGAGAAATGGGAGCCACAGGGAGAGCGAGAAGGAGAAAGGGCAGCGGGAGGAGGAGGAGAGGAGCAGCAGCAGCACCTACCACGTGATGGAGGAGCGTAGCCCGGGCGGATTCGGCCCCACAAAATGGGCGCAGTTTGCAAACAGCCCCCGGCTTGGGCGCCGAGGGCCGGCTGGCGGGGGCGCGCGGCGGCGGCTCGGCCAGGCCCGCCGCTCTCCTCCCCCCGGCGCCCGGAGCCGCCCTGACTTTCCGGGCGGGGGGGGGGGCGCGAGGAGGAGGGGGAGGGGAAGGCGGTGGCGCGGGGAGCGGCCGCTTTTTCTTCTCTTCGGGCCCTTTCTCCGGCCTTCCTCCTCCTGCAGGGCCTGCGCACGGCCGGAGTCCGCAGCCTGGCCTGGCGGGCGGGGGCAGAGGGTGAAGCCGCCCCCCCGCCCCGCACAAACAAGCGCCGCCGTCTGCAGCCTGAGCCCGCACCCTGGCCGCCACCCTCGGGCGTTTCTTCCCGGCCCGGAGCCGCGCTCTAGCCGTCCCCCGCGCCGCCGCGGCAAGACGAGTCGGCTTCACTACGGTGCTCGCTTCTCCCGCCGGCTCGGCGAGTGGTGGCGGCGGTGGCGGCGGCACTGGGAAAATGGCGGCCGAGCTCCTTTTCCCTCCCCCCCTTTAATCTGAAGCGGAGGGAGAATGGAGCGAGCGAGCGGGCGAGCGCCGGGGACACGGGGAGGAGGGACAGCAGCGCCTCCGCCGGCTGCGGCTGCGGCGGCGAAGGGCCGCTCCGCCCCGGCGCGCCGCCAGGGGGCGCCCGGCGCGCCACCCCCGCGAGCCGCCAGGAGGCGCGGCCGCCGCCGCCTCAGTCATGGCTCCTCGCCGTATCTGCACCCTCAGTCTGCGGAAGCCGCGGTGCCGGGCCCCTTGGCCTCGGACGCGCGGCGGCGGCACGCAGCACTGCGGCAAGCGGAAAGGGGCCCTGGCTCTGGCCGAAGCGAGGCTAACCTGAGGCGCTGACGCCGTCACATCCCGTCTGTGCTCGGGCTGGCGGTGCCGCGCGCCGGTGTGAGGGGCAGGGAAGGGCAGACTGGCGCAGCAGAGCCAGAGGACGTGCGCAAGGAAGTGTGTGTGCTGTGTAGTACAGAGGGGACGGCCGTCGCCGTGCACCAAGCCGGACAGGCAGCTCCCTGACCAGTGAGGCAGTCTGTGCCACCCGCCCTTTGTCCCACAGCCGGCTCGGTACACTGCAGCACCGCTGGACACTATCCCCAGCGCCGCGCTCCGCAGCCGCCAGCGGGAAGGGAAAAAACGCGTCGTTACGCAGGCGCGAGCGAGGGCCCTGCGCCCGGCCAGCTAGGGAAGGGGCAGCAAGCAGCCAGAGGGGAAGTGATGGCCAACCAGCGCCGGGCCCGCTGGGAACTGTAGTTTGTGTTAAGAAGCACGCGTCTTGTTTAGGGTGTCATGGTTTGGCAGATCCGCCCAAACAGGCAAAGCATTACACAATGAGTATTTATGCTTCCTGCCGCCACCAAATGGAAGTTCACTGCTATGCTAAAAGTTAACAAAGAACTCCACAGAGAAACCCATTGCACAACAAAAAGCAAACTTACCACTTTCCTTCCACAGTTAAAGTGGTGGCACCTTATCATTAATCAGGGCCAGTTTTATTTTTTAAAATTTCGTTCTCAAAATAGGTTAATAGAACTTTTTCCAGGTTTAAAAAATTAAGCAGTATAATACAAAGTGTCACGTTTATTATACAAAGTATAATTCCAACTTTAAAGCTAAAGTTGCCAAAAAAATGTGTTTGGTAATAGGACTCAACACAGTTTCAATGACCCAAGGAAAAAAATGGTTCCAACAAGTAAATCATCAAATTCAGCTGATGAGAACTGTATGGTCTACTACCAAAAAAGAAGATGCAAAATGCTCTATACTTTTTTGTGGTTTACCTTAGAACCAATATCCGGTGTTATTCGTCACTTCTGCTTAAAAAAAAAAAAAAAAAAAAAAAAAAACACCCTCCCTACGGTTAAAGAACAGTTTTAGCAGGCCTACAAAGTAGCTCACCAGCTCCCACAGCATTAGCACCTATAGCTTCTGTGGGTTTCCATTTATGCCCTTAAGAAATCACACTCTCCAGCCTAGCAATGGTTCTCAAATATCAAAAGTAGGCAGTTTTAGAATCACAGGGTCATCACTTCTCGGCCTTTTGGCTAAGATCAAGTGTAGAACACAGGGTCCAACTACACAAAGAATAAAGTAACACATATATGTATACATATTTTAATATACATCCAAAAAAGATCTTTATTTTTTTTTCAAAAAAGATCTTTAGTCTTCCCTTTATAATCTCAAGAAAGAAGACTGTTGATTTCTAAAGTATATGTACACATTATCTCAATAATAATTTTACAAAACACAGCAGAAGGATATTGACTTGGAATTCTAAGACCAGCAAAATACAGCCCTGATCTAAGAATTCTGAAATCTAAATTAACAAAATGAAAATTCCCAAATAAGGCAAAACCCTTTACAATGTATACTTAAATATTCAAAAACACTCATTACAAAATAATCTATTGCTCCAACTCCTGAAAACTCAACTGTCAGATATAATTAGGCCCCAAATAAGCAAGGTTATAAAATATTCTGCTAATCATTACAAGAATGGTAGGAAATTCTCATTGTTAAAACCATGCATTTGAGAGCTGTGCTTGGTGGTGCACACCTGTATAATCCAGCACTTCAGAGGCTGAGGCAGGAGTATCACTGTTGAGTCCAAGGCCAGCCTGCGCCAGCCTGAACTACAGCCTGAGACCCTGTCTCAGAAAGAAAGAAAAGAAAAGACAAGACAAGACAATGGGGAGAAGAAGAGAGGGGAGGAGACCAGAGGAGAGGAAACTGAGCAAACCTTGGATTCTACAGATGAGACGGTGGGGGAGAAAAACAAAGCCTATCTCTCTTCCACACTTTGACACCTTTAACTGTTAAGATCACCTTCCAGCAACCCTTAAGACACTACCAGTGTCAAAAGTGACTGAACAAAGTTGGCAAAACTCAGGAACTGCATTAAGCCATAATATCAGCCAATTCTAACATCTGCATGACTTGTGGACTTCCAGTTATATCAGAATGATAGAAGAAACACTTTTTGTTTAAACCAATTTGAGTTAGGTTTCTTACACCTAAAGTAAAGTACATAATGATTAATTTTTCACATTTTTTAAAGTATTATGTTACTTTACAATTATTTACTGCTTTGTTATGTAACTAATTTATTCCTCAGAAAACTTACCCTCCTGTAACAACTCTGCACTGATCTGTTACAGCTTGTATCTAGATGTCTCCTCAAAGCCTCACACGGTGATACACAGGTGGGGCTTTTCAGAGTGTATGATACTAGGATTAAGTGTGTGATGCTGGGATCAAGATTGTGTGATTACTAAATTAGTCCATGGGTTAGTTTGGCATAGTTCTGGGAGTGGATAATGGGAAAGTCCTCCCTGGGTATGAGTGCTACTACACTCCGACCAGAGTAAGACATAAAGGATAGCCCTGGGTGAAGGCACACACCTGTAGAGCAGGAGGATTGCTGCAAATTCAAGGCCAGCTTGGGTTACATAGTGAGTTCAAGACCAGCCAGAACTATATAGGGAGACCATGTCTCCAAAACAAGAAACAAACAAAAAGGGACAGAAAGAAGGTTGTCAACTTGCTCTGTAATTCCTCACTATTTTGCTGTTTTGCTGCCTTCCTGCCTTCTGTTTCTCCTCTGCAATGCCCCTCTGCGACTCCCGCCTTGAAGCAAGCCAGCTATGAAATGAAAACTCTACAAACTGTAAGCTAAATAAACCTTTCCTCTTTTAACTTTGGGTGTCAGATACTTCATCTCAGTAATAAGAAAAGTAACTTAGATACCATCCATATCTTTATCTGCATCCTCTTTCCAGAATCTTCCTCTTTATCATTTTGTTTCTTGTTCATTAATCCCTTAGTCTAACCCTAACTCATTTTATATGTCCCATCATAAGCCTGTTATGACTTACTTAATACTGTAGGTAGTTGGGACTATATATATACCCTTGGTTAAGTGCTCTTTGGATTTCCTCTGAGGTTGTTTTCAAATACTAGCCTCAAAAAAAAAAAAAAAAATCAAACACTAGCCTCATCTCTTCAAGCCAGCCTGAATGAAAGCCTTTGAAGGCAGGAACTATGGCTATTCCAATTCAAATCTATTACCTTCATCTATGTAATAAACAATGTCCAAAACTGAACTTTCTAACTTCTCTACTATACACTTCTAACAAGAAATTCCTAAACCCAACTAGAATTTCAACTGGAAATTCCTAAACCCAATTATTCTAGTGCAAACTCAAGAATTCACATGCTCAGGCTAGGCATGATGGCACAGGCCTATAATCCCAGCACTAGGGAGACTGAGGCAAAGAGGACTGCCAAATTCATGGTCAGCGTGAACTACATAACAAGACACTGTCTCAAAAAAAAAATTCATATGCCCAAACTGTTCTCAAAATGACAAGGAATTACCTCCCCCCAAATACACTTAAAGCAATTATTAACTCAAAACAAAGTATGCCGCCTGACCATTTCATTTTTAAAGGACTGGCACTCGGTTTCTGTCATTTACCATTTCATCCCTGCAACCTTTTCCATAACCTGGCACAAATGATACACTTCAAAAGAATTTGCTGAACATACAAAAAAGGTATTGTGTATTAATTTAGAATTAAGATAATAATACTATTATTTGTAAATGAAGCTATTTTCTATTTTCTTTGACTAGCCAAGTGTTGAGGAATTGATAAGGGTCAGGAGTCAGAGGGAAAAGAATATTCGAAGAGAAAAAGGAGGCAACAGGTGCACAAGGCAAAAGGAATTTTATAAAAAGTTTCCAAGTCACTTGCTGATTCCAAAATTACGATGAAACTTATGAAAAACATCTTTGCTCTGATGGCTCAGCTAACCTAGGGATTCTGGAAGATAGCACTCCTGCCTCTGGAGAGGCACATCATACTTGGAAAGGAACATTCCTTTTTAATCCACTAATTCCTGGATTCTTATACGAGGTTCTCTGTATATGCAGCAATATATGCTATGGAAGAGAGAGTAACTGAAGCCACCTAATAAAGGAGAAAACTTGCCAGAGTCCCAATGTAATTACATACTGCAGTAAAATTTTACTTTTGTTACAATAAACACAAACATAGAAAAAATGCATTTTTTTTCCCAAGACAGAGAAGTCTTCAGAGACATGTCATGCTTGTGACAAACTGCTCCAAACAAAACTACACTCAGGAAATACTTGAAAGGAAAAGTTAGGAGAAGCACTAGTTTATTTATAGACAGGTATGCAAAACCCCCTGGACGTGGTCCCTTTGTGAAGCTGATAAAAACCCAAAACATCTAACATATAAATTGTCATGGACACAATACAATCAAAGACAACATAAGTTACTGAGAACACAATTAGAATTCAGGAAATCCTAAAGTCCCTTGCTTTATCTCTGCCATTTAACCAACAGTCAGTCATACATCATTTTCTCAACAGCAATCTGTTTTCCCTTCTGAATTACACTGACAAAAACCTCAGATTACAATACTCAGTATTTTCAACCATACTCCAAATTAATTCCCACAATCACACTTTGGCACAAATTTATCTAACAAAGTTTACCCTAAGTGAACTAATTTTAACTAGTGAAACAAAAATAAAGTTAAGTGAAACTATTTTCTGTGGTATAAGAAAACAAATCTTTGAAAGTAATGGTAAAAAAAAAAAGTACTCATACTTCCTAAAATATCTGGTCGAATATCAAAATATGACCTGGTGTCCTATACTTATAATCCCAGCACTCAGGAGACTAAAGCATGAATACCGTAAGATCAAGGACTGCCTTAAATATATAGTGGGACTTTTGTCTCAAAACACAAAGACAAATTATATTGCTGTTAATATTTAGGCCACAGCATCAAATTTTATAACATAACAATAATAATAACTATATTCCTAACTTAAACTACTTGTTTCTTTTTCCTCTGTGTGTGTGCTGGAAATTTGAACCTGAACCTCTAGAATGTTACATTTTACTACTAAACTATACCCACAATCCCTGTTTAATTTTCAATAAAACTGGACATACATTTAAACTCCTACCATTAGTTTCCATTCATCCATAAAGATTAAGTGCCTACTAATAAGCACCTGCCTGGCAAGTGCAAGGTTCTGAGTTTGATCCCCAGCCCTCCCCCCCAAAATGCTTACTGACTACTAAATACTGTAATGCCTCTTGGGAAAAAAAAGTCACCATTATAAGCTATGTGGCAGTCAAGAAAAACCAATTGGCAAAATTTTAGTAGGTGTACTTTCCATTTCATTCTTCAGTCCTCTTTTCTGAAACTTGTCTAAATCATCCCAGGAATGATAAAATTAGGTATTATTCATGGCACAATCAAAATGAGGTAGCAAGCTCGACTTGGTGGTGCATGCTTGTAATCCTAGCATTTGGGAGGCCAATACAGGAGGACTGCCTTGAATTAAGGTCAAACTCAGCTACACAGTGAGTTCAAGGTCAGCCTAGACTACATAGCAAGACCCTGTCTCAAAAAAAAAAAAAAAAAAAAAAAAAAGTAGCAAAGCAATACTCCAATTTAAGAAAAGCATTAAGGGAACCAAGTAGGCAGCAAGGATCTAAAGTACTAACTAGACTTGGGATCTCTACCCTGAATGTCTCGTTTAGGCAGCAAAAGTCTAGAATGGAAAACTGGTAGCCTAATCCAATCATATTTAATTCTGCATCCCTTTATCATTCTCAAATAATGTGCCACTGCCCTCAGGGAGGCCTCTATATTTTCAATAACCAACTGTTTTTAAACATTAGTTATATAGTTAACTATTGTCTTCACTGAATAATTAGGAATTAAAATATACTATTGCTAAATGAGTGTTCAAAATTAAACTAAAGTTATTTCACAATAAAGCCAAGAACACCTTTCAGTGCACCTTTAAGGCCATTATAGCCAGGTGTGGTAATGCACACCTGTAATCCCAGCACTCAGGAGGCTGAGGCAGGAGGATCATTTTGTTTCAAGTTTGAGACCAGCCTGGGCTACAAAATGAGCAAGGCCAGCCTGAACTGTACAGCAAGACTGTCTCAAAAAGAAAGAGGGGGGGCATTATTATTCTGATACCCAAGCCAGACAAAAACACTAGAAAACTTTAAACCTGCAAAGCAAAACAAATCCAGTAACAACAAAGAGGATTACACATCTTCGCTAAATGTGATTTATACCAAGAATTCAAGGTCGGTTTAACCTCTGAAAGTCAACATTGATAGAGAATACAAACTACATGACCATCTCAATGGATGCAGGAAGAGCGAGCACTTGACAAATTATAATGAAAACATTCAACAAAGTAAGAATTGAAAGAAACTTGTTCAACCTGATAAATGATACTGCATTTTTTAAAAATTCATAGCTAAAACTGCAGTTAACAGAGATAGATGGAATGTATCTCCCTATGATGAAGGACAAAAGAAGTATGTCCACTCTTGCCACTTGTAGTCAACACTGTACTAGAGGTTCTAACCCAGGAAAGTAAATCAAGCATTCAAATTAGAAAGAAAGACATAAAACTATTTCTGATAGCCAGTAACAAAATCATATACATATAAAATCCTAAGGAACCCACAAATAAAATATTGGAGCTGATGAGCAAATTCAGTGAGGTTACAGGATACCAGATCAATCTACAAATAACAATTATATTTCTATCTACTGGCAAAACACAGTATGAAAATGAAACTAAGAAACATAATTCCATTCACCATAGCATCAAAAGTAATACTTAGAAATGAATTTAATAAAAGTAAAAATGTTACTGTAGTCTATAAAAACTGCCAAGTGTGGTAGCTCATGCTTGTAATACCAGCACTTTAGGAGGCTAAGACAGGAGGATTACAAGTCTGAGCCCCATCTGGCCAACTCGCCAACTTAGCAAGACTCCATCCCAACATAAAAAAATAAAAAGGGCTGGGGATTTAGCTTAATGTGAACATATACACACCTGCCAAAAGAAATTAAAGTCCCAGTTAAATGGGACATGCCCCATGTTCAAGGATCAGAATATGCAACACTGATAAAATGCCAATACCCTCCCTAAATTGACCTACAGAACCAATGTATTCCCAGAATATTCAAAATAATCAAAGCAGGACATGGTGGCACATATCTGTCTGTAATTCCAGTACTGTGGGAGGCCAACACAGAAAGATTAGATTACAATTTTGAGCCAGGACAACTTAATGACTTAGCAAGACCCTGTCTCAAAATAAAATATAATAAATTTTTTAAAACCTTGTAAAGAAAGGACAAAGTTAAAAGATTCTCATTTCCAATTTTTGTTTTGTTTTTTGACAGTCTATGTAGCTTCAACTGGGCTTGAACTTGTGCTACTCCTGTCTCAGTCTCCTGAGTGCTAGGGTTATAGTATGTAGCACCACACCCAGCTCCAGATTTTAAAACATAATTCAGTGCTGCAGAAATCAAAACAGTGCAGTACTGGCATAAAGATAAATATATAGATCAAAGGAATAAAACCAACAGTGCAGAAATAAAACCTCAATTGACAGTCAATTATTTCAAACAAGGGTGTCAAGATGAGTCAGTGGTAGAAAGAAGGGTACTTTCAGCAGACTTTGCTGGGACAGCATTTATTTATGTGCAGCAGAATGAAATTAGACTGCTGGGTATGTTGGCATACGCTTGTAATCCTAGCATTGGGGAGGCTACAGCAAGAAGACTGCCGAGTTCGAGGCCGGGCTGGGCACCATAGTGAATTCAAGGCCACACAGAACTACACAGCAAAACCCTGCCCCCACCCAAAAGACATTTGATCCCTATTCTTACACCATACACAAAAATTCATTGTAATCAATTTAAAAAATGGGTCATAGTCCTAAATTTAAGAGGTATAACACCAAAATTCCTTTAAAAAAAAAAAAAGCAGTACATCTTCATTACCTTGGATTAGACAATGGTTGTGGGATATAGTACCAGAAGCACAATCGACAAAAGCAAATAGGTAACTGGGCTTCAATTGATCAACCTCTCCCCCCACTCCTACCTGCTAGGTAAATGTTCTACCACTAAGCTATAAACCCATCCCTTTGTATTTTTAGACATATTCTTACTAGGTTGCCAAAGATGGCCTGAACTTGCAGTCTTCCTGCCTCAGCCTCCAGGGTAGCTGGAGTTACAAGGGTGCAACTACCATTCCTAGTTAAAATTACTAATGTTTTCTACATTAAAGGCCACCATCAAAAAGTTGAAAACACAAAGTAGAACATAAAACATCTGCAAATCTTATCTGACAAGGGATTTATACCCAGAATATATAAGTAACTCTTACAACTCAACAATAAAAAGACAATCCACTATAAAAATATCCAAAGAAAAAAAAATATCCAAAGAATATGAATGGGTATCAGTCCTAAAAAGATATATGCATGGTCAGTAATCACATGACTAGATCTCATTATCAGGAAAAGTCAATTCAAAACCACAGTGAGACGCTGCTTCCTTCACTCATTAAAATGGCTAAATCAATTTTTAAAATGACTTAGTTACAGATGTTACCAAGGAGGTAAAGAGACTGAAACCCTGATACATTGTTAGTGGGAATACATAGAGGCACAGCTCCTCTGCAGTTTAGTGAGTCTTCAAATAGTTAAAAGAGTTGGGCTGGGGATACAGCTCAGCGGCACAGCACCTGCCTGACAAATACAAGGACCTGACTTTGACTCCTGGTACCAAAAGAATAAAAAATAGTTAAGTCACTATATCACCTAGCAATTCTACTATTGGATATACCCAAAATAATGGAAAAGAGGTATCCAAATGTGCTCCCTTCAGCAACACATATACTAAAATTGGAATGACAGAGAAGAGTAGCATGGCCCCTGCACAAGAATGACACGCAAATTCGTGAAGCGTTCCATATTAAAAAAAAAAAAAGAACTATCCAAACAAAAACTTGCACAACTTTTTTCAGCATGAGACACTGAACCCAGGGTCCTAACATTGAGCTACATACCCATCCTTTCTATACTTATTTTGACATAGGATCTGTAACTACTAAATTGCCCAGGCTGGGCTCCAACTTGCAATCCTCCTGCCTCATCCTCCCAGAGTGCTGGAATTACAGTCATGTACTACTATGCGAGCTTACAAGGAGGTTTACCGCAATATTATTTGTAATAGCTAGCAGATGCAAACAACCCAAATGTCCATCAACTGATTAATGGATAAGAAAAAAGTGGTATATACATAAAATAGAATATTATTCAACCATAAAAATAAGTGAAATATAGATGTATGCTATAACATAAATGAAACTTAAAAATAGGCTAAGTGAAAAAAGCCATTCATAAAAGACCATATACTGTATCATTTCATTTATGTGAGATGTCCAGCATAGGTACTTCCAGGTAGACCAAAAGTAGATCGGTGCTTGGTAGGGGTTTGGAAAAAAAGAAAATAGAGATTGACTGCTAAGAAATATAGAAGTTCTCTGTGAAACATTAAAAATATTAAAACTTAGGTTGTAATGATGGATGAACAACTCTGAATATAGTAAAATTCTATTTATTCTGCACTTAAATGGGTAAATTTTTATAAGTGAAATATCTCAATAAAGCTAATTAAACAGGAAGAAGCCAAAATAGCACTAAGTTTCTAAAGAATTTGATTTTGCATAATAATGACGAACCACTTGTGAACGTCAGAAGTAACCACAGTTCTGCCATAGTTCTGCCATTTATCCCTCCTTGAGAAATTCCCTGAGTACTAATTTACCTTTATGTTATGCTTGCAAACTCACTGCCTGCAATAATTATAAGGAAAACTTAGATTTGCCTCAAATTCAAATTACTTATATGATTATGAAATGAGGAAGATTCAACATGTCACTGATACACAATGTAGTTATCTCCAGGAGTGACAGCAGGACATCACTGAGTAAACGATAAATCAAACACAAAATCTGTCAGGTGTTGCTGGAGATTTAGGTCAGTGGCACAAGTGCCTGCCTGGCAAGCACTAGGTCATGAGTTCTTTCCATCTCTGGTATGAAAAAAAAATCTGTCAGGTGTTGCTACACCTGAAATCCTAGTACTCTGAGGCTGAGGCAAGAGGATGGAAAATTCAAACCGAGCTTGGGCAATTTAGGAATTTAATGAGATTATCTCCAAGTTAAAAATTTTAAAAAGGATAGGTAGGTAGCTCAGTGCAAAGGGCCTGGGTTCAATCTCCAGTAGCACAAAAAGAACACAAAATCTTATTACTGGAAGGGTAATCTTCAGGGACTTAGGACTGGAATGTATTATTATTTTTAAAGCTTAAACAAAAGCAATAGTATTATACTCTGCCTGAAGAATATTATCACAGATGGTTGGCAAAGCTTCTACAAAAGGCTAGTTCAAAGAGAAAATATTTATTTGGCATTGTCATTGCTGGCATGATCAAAGGTATAAAGAAGATGCCCTAATCCACAAATAGAAGGCATCTAAAAAGAAGAGTATGTGCTGAACAGGAAAGAATATGCTGATCAGTCAGCTCATTTCCCCGCCAGACTAATCATTTTGAATTTTTTCCTCTGTTAAACAACAACATTTTTGTTTACATAGACCAAGATAAGTATAATTAACACAAGTCCACCTCCTAGTAGTCACTGGATTAAAAAATAATATTTTGAAAATTAAATTAAATTAAAAATAAATTAATTAAAAATGACTGGATTAAGATAATTAACATTAGGATAGCATTCTAGTTCTAGGTTTACACTGAAGTAACTATATGACTGGACAAATTACTTCACTATTTTCAATTTTTTCATACATAAAGCAAGAAACCCTGATAAACTTCAATCGAGGTATCTTTTTACTCTAAAGCTCAATGAATCAGAAACTTAAAAGGTACAGAAACAATAAAATGGATTTCAATAACCCATGTGTGAAAGCTGAGTATGATCATTTTTTATGCCTATATCTTGTAATCTGAACTATATATGCAATATATTAAAGTGTTAAGCTCCTATTATTTTGTTTTGAAATCCTGTATCATCATTTTTACTTCTTTTTTGTTTAAAAAAAAATAAAAAACACTGGGCATGGTGGTGCATGTCTGTAATCCCAGTACTTGGGAGGCTGAGGCAGGAGGATTGCTGAGCGTTTGAGGCTAGGGTGGGCTACAAAGTGAGTTCAAGGTCAGCCTGAACTGCATAGTAAGATCCTGTCTCAAGAAACCAAATCATCAGCAGCAGCAGCAGCAGCAGCAGCAGCAGCAGCAGCAATCATGTTTAACAAAACTTCTTTGAAAGTGAAATGGTATAAAATTCTAATAATACAATTATATACGTTCTCAAAAATATTAAAGTCTACTAAGACAAACATACATAACAGAACTTGGTGCTAAATTATGACCAAAAATTACCCACTAGTAATTGAGATAAAACATGGTTAACCAACACTCTATGCAGTCAGGAAAGACTAAAAGTATACTGTATGACTGCCCATACTGCCAAGTATATTGTATACTGTATTATATTTTCTGGTATTGGAAATTAAACCAGGGCCTTCACAGAGCTACATCCCCAGTCCTTTACATTTTTATTTTGAGACAGGGTCTCACTAAGTCTCCAAGTTGCCCAGGCAGGGACTGAACCGGTGATTCTACTGTCTCAGTCTCACAGAGTACTGGTATTACAGGAATGCACAATGCTCAGCCTTCTAACCCAATTTTGAAAAACACAGATACACCAAAATAAAGGCTTCAGTTACATAAAACTAAATTTTTATTTAGAAGCAAGTGCGCAATATAAAGCATAGAGACAGACTTTAAAGTAATTTACTGAAAGTAAGAAATCAAAAAGATAGATCCTGCAAGACATAGTGGACCATGCCTGCAACCCCAGTATTTAAGGAGGCTGAGGCAGGAGGGTCACAAGTTTGAGCCCAGTCTAGGCAATTTAGCAAGACCTTATCGCAAAATAAAAATAAAAAAGATCTGAGGAGTGTGGAGGCCTAGGTTTCATCCCCAGCACCATAAAACAAAACAAAAAAAGTCAAGTACCCAATCAAAAATTTTAAACTGCTAAGTAGCATGGTAAAACAGAGAAAGAAAACCTCTAAAACTATAAAAATGATAAAAATTAGGAAAAGTCATAAAAGACCATTAAGTATAGCTGGCTGGGTACACTAAGACCTATATAGGCAAAACAACAAAACTTTACAAGAAAATATAAAGCTAGTAACAGATGGCTTAAATTACAAAACATGGGATGTGTGTGGTGGCACACGCTTGTCTGTAATTCCAGCACTCGAGTGGCTGAGAGGGGAGGATCACCACAAACTTGCTGCCATCTCAGACTACATAGTGAGTTCAAGGCCAGCCTGAACTACATAGTAAACCTTTCTCAAAAAATAAATAAATAAATAAATAAATAAATAAATTATAAAATGCTAGATGTCAAATGAAGACTAGATGAGTCGCTTGATAAATAAGAATATGAACAGTTGATCAAAGTAAGACAGCTGATACACAATTTTTATTTGCTTCAGTACTTACTGGTGAAAATACAAGGGAAACATCTATTTCCAAATTATTTCTTAACGCATACAAATCACTGACAGTGAAACAAATTCATCATTAAATAAACAACATGCTTCCAAAATTATATATAAAATCCCAGGTAATCACAGAATTCCAAAATATTCTGTGGGCTTTAAAGCACTTAAATATAAATTGTAAAACTATTGGAGAGAATGGACTAGCTGACAACCATCTAAGAGTGACCTAGAGACTCTTCTGTCAGAAGAAGAAAATCTGGATCTATTTCTTTTATCAATAACACTTACCCAGCCCCCTGCTCAATTCTGAGCATATGTAGGTACCCTAAATATTTGCTGAACAAAAATTAACAAAAAACCCAAGTGTGCTGGCACATGCTTGAATCCCAGCACGCAGGAGGTCTGCAGTGAGTCGAAGGCCAGCCTAGACTACATAGTAAGACTTTGTCTCAAAAAATAAAAGAACAAAAAATACTTCAATGCAAAAAAAAAAAAAACTCAATTTGATTTCCACCTACTCAAGAGAAGGGCTCCAATAGAGGATGGGATCAGAAGAAATACTGCATGAATAAAAAAAGACAAATTTCTAAAAGGGCAAATCATGTATCAGTCTACACAAATTCTCAGAAGAAAGTACATAAATATAATTTATGTGGGCTTTCATAAAACTCTTGAAAATTTATATTTAAAATTGTTTTTTTATCTGATTGACCACAGAATTCTGAATATTTACCATATATGGAAATGAACATTCATCTTAAAAAATGATTTTAAAAATGATATATTTAACATTTTAACAAGTGATATGAAAATTTTTGCTAGCTACTCCTCAAAGACTAATATTTAAGAATATACAAAGAACTCAAAAAAAACAAAAAAAAAACTCGCAAATTTAAAGACCCAATCCAAAAATGGGCATCTGAAACAAATAGTCACTTCTCAGATAAAGAAGTACAAATGGCCAATAAATACATGAAAAAAAGTTCATTTTTTTCACATGAAAAAAAAATGTTCATTTCTTTCATGTGTTTGAGAAATACAAATTAAAAAAATAAAGATCCCATCTCATGCCAGAAAGAATGGTTACCATCATAATCAACCAGCCAGGTGTGGTGGTACATGCCTGTAATCCCAGCACTCAGGAGGCTGAGGTAGGAGGACCATGTGAGTTCAAAACCAGCTTGAACTAGATAGCAAAACTCTGTCTGCAAACAAACAAAAAAAAAACCAGACATGGTAGCACACACCTATAATCCTAGCACATGGGTGACTGAAGCAAGAAGATCACTGTGAGTTCGAGGAGGGCTTGGGCTACAAAAATAAGTTCAACCCTGTCTCAAAAAGACAAAAAAAAAAAAAAAAAGGTAAAGAAAGAAAGAAATCAACCAATAATAATGCTAGTGAGGCTATGGGGACAAAGAAATGCATCTTCAGGCTGGGGATTTAGCTCAGCGATATAAACACCTGCCTTTGCAGGCCCACAGTCATGGGTTTGATTCCCCAGTACCAAAAAAAGAAAAAAAAGAAATGCATCCTCATTTTTAGTGAGACTGAAAACTGATACAACCACTACAGAAATCAGTATTAAGTTCTTCAAAAACTAAAAGTAGAAATTCTATTTGACCCACCTATTCCCCTTTTAGATATCATCCCAAAAGAGTTAAAAATATACAACAGTAATACATGCACACTCATGTTTAAAGCAGTGCAAGTTATAATAGCTAAAGGTCATCAACACATGAATGGTTAAAAAAAGAGGTATTTCTACAGTAGAGTACTACTCTGCCATAAAAAGGACAAACTTGATTCATTCATCAGGAATGGGTGTACCTCAAGACCATAATCTTAAATGAAATAAACTGGACACACCAGTTTAAACATCACATTGCTTCTCTTGTGTGAGACACCCAAAGGGTAAATAAGGAGCAAAATGGGGGGTGGGGCAAACACTGGGAAGTACAAAGAACATGTTCAAATGGGAAGGGGAGTAAAAGGAGAAGGACAGGGAAAGAAAGGAACAAAGGAAAAAGAATAGAAAAATGGAAACAAAGTTTTTGTCACTGGAGAAAGGAAGAAGCAGCTGAGGGAGGGGAAAAAAAGAAGAATCAAGATGTATTACCTACAGGTACAAATGCATGAATGTGATCAAGACGCATGACACACAGGTGCTAGTAAAAAATATAAAGTTAAAAAAGAAAACAATAAAATTATGTTCAGTTGGCCAAAAAGAGGTGTTTGTACACAATGCAGAACTCTGTCATAAAAAGATAAACTTGAGTCACTTGTAGGAAAATAGATGCACCTTGCAACTATAATGATATTAAGTAACTAAAGACACACAAGCTTAAATATCACATGATATCTCTTATATGAAAAACTTAGCTTGGTTTTCAATCTGTATATATAATTAATTTTACAATGTTTTTTGTTTTTGTTTTTGTTTTTTTTTTTGGTACCAGGGATCGAACTCATGACCTCGTGCTTGCCAGGCAGGCGCTTAAGCCACTGAGCTAAATCCCTGGCCCATACAATGTTTTGTAAGATAAATGAATCTGATGCTGGAAAAAGAAGGAAAAAGAAGGGAATCGAAATGTGTTATGTATATGTACCAATTCATTATATACTGCAAACATGTACTAATAAAAGTTTTAAAAAGTTATATGAAAGATATACAGAGAATCTCCAATTCGCAGACGGAAGGATAAACTTCCTGATAATAAAATATCACACTGAGTTGGAAAACTAAAGGAACTAAGAGATGGAAAGAATTTCTAAGTGTACCAAATGAGAAACATTTGCTAAACCTAGGATTTATTTTTGGTCTAGAGAATACTTTGGCAAGCAGGAAAGCTGTCTAAATATTAGAAGGCCTATCCAAGCAGAAGAGAAACTAGACTCGCTCTGGGCAGTTCCTGTATAGACAAAATTAGGCCCAAAGTGGATATTCTACAGGGATGCACTTCAACTCAAAGCTTTATAACCATCATACCTAACTAACAAGGCAATTCTTACTCCAAGTTACCACTAATAGCCCACTAAGCCAGGAAAGACTAAAACATTACATTCAGAAAAATGGCCAGTATATTACCATAGAGACAAACGTAAAGCATTTACAGACTGAACAGAACATATTTTCCTATGCTTCTATCAAATCATACTTTAGCTGTAGCTAAAATGTAGTTCTCAGAAACAATACAGTTCTCAAGTAAAAAATATTTTAATAAAAAACATTAAATAAAATGCAGTTCTGAGTGGTTATCATAAACCTGAGAGGAAAGGAATGTTGACAAAGATGGAGTGAAGCATATAACTACAATGACTGAAAGGTTTTAGGAAGTTTCACTGTAAATTAAAAAGTATCTTTAACTAAAAGTGCCAAAGGGCAACATGATACTAAGAATCAGAAAATACATCAATATGATAAATATCAATTTATCCATTAAATCTCAATATAATCTACTAAGCTCTTAAACTTTAAGCTGTTTTGTTTTGTTTTGTTTTGCTTTGTTTTTTGAGAGAGTTTTGCTACTGTGGTTCAGGCTGGCCTCAAACTCACCGGCATCCTCCTGCCCCAGTCTTCCAAATGCTGGGATTACAGGCGTGTACCTCACCTGATAAACTTGTTCTCTTTTGTTGTTGTTTGTGTGTTTGTGGCACTGGGTATTGAACCCAGGGCCTCACATATGCTAGGCAAGCACTGTAGTACTCAGCTATATCCTCAGCCCTTCTTAATTTTTTTTATTAGTACATGTTTAATGCACATGCCATTTACAATCACTTTGGGGAGAAGGTTCATGTACATAATTCTGTATAACTTGTTTCTTTTTTAAAATCCACTTCCCTTCCCTCTGTTTTTGGTTTTGGTTTTGGTTTGTTTTCTGAGACAGGATCTTGCCATGCAGTTCAGGCTGGCCTTGAGCACCTGGCAATGTTGTTTCAACTCCCAAAAGTGGGATCATAAAGGAGTGCTGGGACTACAGGGATCAGATGCGCTACCACACTCAGCTGGATTTAATTCTGAGTCAGTTTTACAAAATTGCCCAGGTGGGCCTTAAATCGAGCATCATCCTGCCTGCACTCCTGGCTACTGTGTTTCTTTATACAACAGGTAACAGATACCTGCAGGAAGAACCTGGTGTGGAGGTGCACACCTGTTCTGCCAGGGCTCGAGAGGCCGAGGGTCCTCGTGAGTCTGACTGAGGCCAGCCTGGGCCACAAAGTGGCTCAAGACCAGCTAGAACTGCATAGCATGGCCCTGTCTCAAAAAGACATAAATAAATACATAAATAACTACAATATATGTCATTACCCAAAGGTACTTGAAGTTAAAAGTAAATTTCAAGAAGTGCTAAAATTTATATATAAACACACTCTGGGTTCCTATAGGTCAGAAACAAGGTCTGAGGTGAAAATTTCATAAAATAATTTTTTTAGATTAACATCCTTTTTTTTTAGACTAATAATGTCTCACTTCAAAACATCCCTTAGTGCCTGTTTACACAGAATAACTGGTTGATGGACTCAGTGAAGCTTGTTCTATTTACAATAAATATGATTCTAGGTTGTCAGCAAACTCCTTTTTCCAAAAGCAAATAAATTTAAGTTTTTGATATAGTCCCTCCCATTCATCTATCTATGTCTGTCTGTCTCTCTCTCTCTTTCACATACACACACACACACACACACACACACACTTTCTTTTATGGTTTTATAATCTTTCTATAGCTCTGTATTATGAATTTTTCATTTATATATTCAACATAAGAATAAAATTCTTCAAAAATATATCTAATGGTTGTATAATTGTGTACTTAAATATACCATAATTCATTTTTCCATTATTCTTGCTGCTTTTTAGGTTTAGTTTCTTACTATTATAATTAATGTTTTTTCCACAAGTTTTTCTAAAGCTCTCTCACTTTAGGATAAATTCCTAAAAACAGAATTACTAAATTAAAGAAAATTCTTAGATTTGTCAACATATGCTGCCAAAATATCTTCCAGAAAAACTGGGCCCGATGGACACTTTCATTAGTAGCTTGAAGACTCCCCTTTACCAACTTTTGACAAAACAGTTCATTTGCCATTTGATTATTTAAAATGTCGTTTAATCGGTAGCCCTTTGATTATTTATCAAAAAATGCTTCTTGGTCATCTGTATTTCCTCTCTGTGAACTTGGATCACGTTCTTTTGTCAGTAAAGCTTTTCTTTCCCTTGCCTGTCACTCTTTTGAAAACCAGTTGAGAGATGAAGTCACATATTGGTAACTACAGCTCCCCCTGCTGGCCAAATAATTACCATCACGACCAAGAACCAGCTAAAAAGTAAACTGTAGAGTACCAGTATTGCCCATTTTCTAAACTATTACTACAAAAACAATTTATACAGAGTGACTAAAGAAAAATTCTGTGCAGCTAAACTTATATGTAACAGGTAAGGGGAGGCACACAACTACTCACTAATGCGCAAAAACAATTCTAACATCAGTTCCCAATCAAATATTCTATGTGGTTGTCACAGAGCTAAGTAATATTTATTTCCCTAAACTTTATTCTAATAATGTGAAACGTTTTTCTTGCCACGTAACACTGAGTTTTGAGCAAACCAGTTCTGTTTCCAAAAGCAAATACAAGAAAACAAAAATAAGTCAGGCACAATGGCACACACTGGTAATCCAGTCTGGAGGCTGAAACAAAAGGTTGGGAAATTGGAGACCAGCCTAGGCAATTTAGCAAGACCCTGTCTCAATATAAAAAACACAGAATGGGCAGAGATACAGCTCAGTGCAAAGGCCTTAGGTTCAACCCCCAGTTCTGAAAACAGAAAAGATGAAAGCGCCAACTTCTCTCCCCATTCCACCATGGGTGCTCTGCTCCAGTGTACTCAGCACTGTGGCCTAGCGCGAAGGCCTTTCCTCCCACAGTCCCCTTCCCTCCAGAAGACAGAAACAGGAGGAAGAATTTGGAAACTAATCTAAAAACAAATGTCATAGCAAAGAGGAGTAGTTTGGGGACTAGCCTGACAACAGCCCACAGCAATGTCATAACATCTATTTACCTCCAGCAGTTGCAGAACAGTGTAACAATCTGATGAAACTACTGGTCCCTTCTCTACATAACATACAGTAAAACCACGTTATCTTAAATTGTCAAAACATGTCATTCTTCATGAATGACCCATAATCCATAATCCCATTCTTCCCATCCATAATCCCATTCTTCTTGTATTTTCTCTCCTAGCCATCACCAAAGGTGTTTTGGGTATTTTGGGGGTTTTAGTTTTTTTCCTAGTAGTGGGACTAGAACCCAGGACCTGGCCACATTAGGCAAGCGCTCTGGCACTGAACTACAACTCCAGTCAACTAAAGGTTTATTTACTCTTAGTTGGCAAGTAATATTTTACTGCTTTCTTCTTTAAATTTTTATTCAAACCAGTATATGTTTGCAATGCATGATGACTATTCATCATAGGATATCTGCCAAATAATTTACACAAGCTTCATTTGCTGTGAAGCCAGCCTACTACAGAAAGAACACAGCAAAGTAGGGGGGAGAAATAAAAAACAAAGCAAAAAAGAAAAAAGTGAAAGCAAAGGGAGAGCTGCTGGGGTCTGGGAGGATAGTGGCAGCTGATACTAAGGTAAGAGGTCATTAAGTAGACAACAATAGACAAAAGAATACAGAGAAACATCAAAGACTGAGCCTAATACCTGTTTACTAATCTACTGATAAAGTGTAGTTCATAGTTTCCAAAAGTAATTTTTATATCTGTCTTAGCACAATTCAGTAACTTTATAGTACAGTAAATGATTGTGAGTATTTTCAATCATTTTGGATTACTGGTATACCTATCTGTAATCCAAGCTACTTGGGAGGCTGAGGCAGGAGGATAGCAAATTCAAGGCCAACCCGGGCAATTGAGCAAGACCCTGTCTCAAAATAAAACAGTATACAAGATTAATACACATGCGCACGCACACACACACACACACACACACACCTTATTTCTTTATACAGCTGCCCCTCCATTTCTGCAGGCAGAGTCAACAAATGGATCAAAAATATTTGAAAAAAATTGTGTCTGAACTAAGAAAAACAAAAATAATAAAATTTTAAGAAAGCATTGGGTTGAGCAGGGTGGATGTGGCAGGGAGGACTGTCCTGAGTACAAGGCCAGGCTGGGCTACACAGTGAGTTTAAAAGGCCAACATAAACTACATAGTCAGATCCTGTCTCGAAGAAGAAAAAAAAAAAAAAAAAAAAGCAAGAGGGAGGGAGGGAAGCAGAGAAAGAGACAGAGAAAAAGAGACAGTGAGACAGAGAGAGAGAAACAAAGCCAGCCAGCCAGCCAGCCAGCCAGGCACAGTGGCTCATGCCTGTGATCCAACACTTGGGAGGCTGAGGCAGAAGGACTGCTGCAAGCTCGAGGCCAGCCTGGGCTACACAGTGAATTCAAGGCCACTATATACCGAGAGCCAGTCTCAAAACAGAAACAGAGACAGAGACAGAAAGAGAGAGACAGAGACAGAAGCCAGCCAGCCAGCCAGGTATGGTGATACACACCTGTAATCACAGGATTTGGGAAGCTAAGTCAGGAGAATTGTCAAGAGTTAAGGCTTAGCCTAGGCTACACAGTGAGTTCAAGGCTGGCTTGAACTACATAGCAAGATTTTATCTCAAAATACAAAACAAACAAAAGCTCTAAAACACATCAAAGTGGAGAGGCTGACAGTAGCTCAGCACTTCTGGTTAAGTATTCTTTTTTTTTTTTTTTTTAAATGGGGAGGATTTTTTTTAAATGGGGAAGCTTTTTAAGAAAAAGTAGCCGGGTGTGGTGGCACATGCCTGTAATCCCAGTTACCTAAGGCAAAAGGATTGTAAATTGAAGGACAGCCTAGACAACCTGGTAAAATCCTGTCTCAAAGTAAAAGTAAAAAGGGCTGGGAAAATAGCTAAGTACTACAGAGTCCTTGTCTAGCATGTAGAGACCCAAGGTTTAAAAAATTAAAAATTGGGCTGGGGATTTAGCTCAGTGGCTTAAGTGCCTGCCTGGCAAGTGCGAGGTCGTGAGTTCGATCCCCGGTACCAAATAAATAAATAAATTAATTAATTAATTAAAAATTAAAAATTAAAGCTGGGCATGGTGGCTCACACCTATACCCAGCACTCAGGAGGTGAATCGCTCCGAGTTCAAGGCCAGCCTGGGTTACAAAGTGAGTTCAAGGCCAGACTGAACTGCATGGTGAAACCTTGTCTCAAAAAGACAAATAAATAAATAAAATTTTAAAAATAAAGAAAAGGTAAAATTTGGTGCAGGACATTTTCTTCTAGGAGACAAGTACGTAATACCTTTTAGCATGATTCACCTAGATGATAATTTGAAGTGAACACTAGAAGTTTTAGGTGAGAAAACTATCAAGCAAAGTCGAATAGAAGGGGCCTGGGGTATTGCTCAGCAGCACACCTGTGGGCAAGCATGAGGTCCTGAGTTGGGTTCCCAGTACTCACCCCTCACCAAAAAAATGTGCACATAGGTCAGTGATCAAAGATAAGGTTTAAACAAAGATAAGGTTAAAAACAACCACTGGAAATGGAGGTATAGTTTCTTGGTAGAGTGGTCCTGAAGAAGGCCTCGCATTCCAGCTCAACAACCAAAAAATGTTAAATAAAACTAAAAATCAGCAGCATCCAGGGTGTACAGTCCGTATTTAAAAACTTAAACTTTATCCTTAAGGCAGTGAGGAGGAGAGGAGAAGGGTTGACCAGATCCAACAGGCCAAAAGAACTTCCTCAAGCTCTGGCTATTTCTGGGGTACCTATTTTAATCCCAAAAATGATAATTTGAAGCAAAGTAGTGGGGAATAACCATATCAACTGACAGAACAAATACATAAAACATCTCCTTATTCACTTGAGGAAAGGGGAATTAATCCCCATTACTGGATATCTTTAGCTCCTAAAGCCTTTCGGCCTAGCACAAATTCAAGAATTCCCAAAGGTCCAACAATCTCCATAAACGATAAGATGTGGAAGGAAAGACGGTAATGTTGATCTTAATATTTCAAACCAGAATTTGATAGTTTAAAATTTTTTTCTATAGTTCAGTTTTACATAAAGTTTCAATGATTTTTTAAATATATGTATATCTTAAAGATAAATAAATGAGATGCCTAAAAAAATAATCTACTACTTGAAATCATGCTTCCTATTTGCTTCAAATGTTTCATTTCCTATGTTTGGGTGTTGAGGATCTGCTACCTGTGAGAAGTTACATAAATCTGTAGGGACAAGAAGGCTATGGGATATTCTTATAGGCTAAAGTGCTACAAAGAAGGCATGCTAGACTCTCTGCACCTCAGAATGTGACACTATTTGGAGGTCCTGACAGATGTAATAAATCAAAATACGGGAAGGAAAGTGGGCTCTAATCCCGTATCACTGCTATATCTCTACGTAAGGGAAATTTCAGGCAGAGAGACATGAACACAGGGAAAACTCTATAAAAACAGAAGGAGCTACAGTGCCATAAACGAAGACACTTCCAGAAATAGGTGCCCCTCAAGCATTTGTAGAGGAAGTATACCGCTGCCCTTAGATTTTCAGCCTCTATAATGGGAGACGATAATTTTTTTGAGACAAGGTCTTACTACTATGTAGCCCAGATGGTCTTGAACTCTCAGAGATCCTCCTGCATCAGGGTCCCAAGTGCTGGGGTCACAAGTGTGTACCAACACATTTGGCAAGCCTCTGTTCTTCAAGCGATTCAGTTTATGTTAGTTTATTATGACAGCCCTAACAGCTATCCTGAAGAAAACTGGCAATTCGTATTACTGAGTACCTACCATGTGCATCAAAACTAAACACTGCGTGATTTAACCTTTATAAAATCCACCCTAAGATTGAGGCATTATAACTGTATTCTTTTCACAGATGAAGATACAAAAAAAAAAAAAAACCCCAAATAGATGAAGATACCAAAGCTCTAACATGTTAACAAATATACCACACATCAGTCACAGACCAACTGTTATCAAGTAGGCTATGAAAAACTATTATCGGTAATAACTAACAATAATAACAGCAGTAGCTCACTAAACCAGGCACTATCCCTTTTTTGTTTGTTTGTTTTGTTTTTTTGAGACAGGGTCTCGCTATGCAGTTTGGGTTAGTATCCCACTTTTTTTACAGATGTAATGAGCACAAAAACCTTTTCAAGTGTTATGCTTTCCAGCATAAAGGGTCCCCAAATTTCAGATAGACTAAGAAAATCACCCAAAATTCCATAGCCAAGAACAGTGATAGTATATCCAACTACAAACCTGCAGAATAACAATGAAAACCTTTTACTGAAACTTTTAAGAGAAGCTGGGCGTCATGGCACACACTCACAATCCCAGCACTCACAAGGCTGAGGCAGGAGGACTGCTGAGTTCAAAGCTAGCCTGAACTATTTAGCAAGACCCTGTTTTAAAAAAAAACTGTAAATGCAAGAGACATTTTTAATGTCTGAACTTGAAGCTCACTACTAAAAATACGTATCTATATAAATTCAAAATTCCTCAAGATCTCAAGGGAGCACATGTCCTAGATTGCAGAACCCTTTTCGTATGTTCCTTCAGTCACGATTCACTATTCTGCCCTCTGAACTTTGGGGTCTTGTCATTTTTCTGATCTACAAAGAAAGAGGAGAAAGATGTGAGGACTGAAATGCTGGTTTTTAATTTTTTTTTAATTTTGTACTCAATTGTTTGATACAAACATTAGAAAGTATAAAGATAGAATCAAGCCAGGTATGGTGGCACATGCCTGTAATCCCCACACTGAGGGAAGCTGGAGAAAGAGAATCTCTAGTTCAAATCTTATAGAGGCAACTTTGCAAATCCCTGTCTCAAACAGAGGCCAGGCATGGTGGTCCACACTTTCCCTACCAGGGGAGGCTGAGGCAGGAGATCACTGGAAGTTTGAGGTCAGCCGAGGCTACATTAGTGAGTTCAAGGCCATCCTGAACTACATAGCAAGGCCCTGTCTCAAAAAAATAAAACCTTAAAATGTAAGGGGGCTGGGTATGTTGCTCAGTAGTAGAGCTGGGTTCAATCCCCAATACCAGCAGAAAAAAAAAAAAGAAAATACACAAAGAGTCTCCTTTTTGAGTGGTGATATAGCTCAGGGGCACAGCACCTGTCTGGCAAGTGCAAGGTCCTGAGTTCAATTCCCAGTGCAAAACAAATTAAAAATTTTAAAAAGTCTCCTTTTCATTGTCTTCTGCCTGTCCAATTCCTAGACCGAACAAGTAACAAATGTCAGCATTTTCTTTTTTGCTTTTTTTTGTTTTTTGGGGAGAGGAGGTACTGGGAATCAAACTCACAACCTTGCACTTGCTAGGAAGGTGCTTATGACACTGAGCTATATCCCCGGCCCCACCACTTTCTTATTTATTCTGTAAAGACTTTTGGAGCTAGGTGTGGTGGTACATGCCTACAATCTCAGCATTCTGGAAAGCAGAGGCAAGAGGACCACAAATCCAAGCCCAACCAGGGCAGTTCAGTGCTTAATAGATCTTATCTCCAAATAAAAACTTTTAAAAGGGCTGGAGGTACAGTTCAGTGAAAAGGCCTGGGTTCAATCTCCGCCTCCCACAAGCACACACAAAATTTCTAGGGGGTTTGGTTTGTTTTTGTGGTGGTGGAGATTGAGTCTCATAGGTGCTCTGTTACGGAGCTCCGCCCATTTTTTGTTTTTTTAATCATCTTATATTGGAGATTTAACCTAGGGTCTTCACTCTGAGCTACATCCCAGGCATTTTTATTTTTTTTAAGAGAGCCTAAATCACTAAATTGTCTGAACTGGGCTCATCCTGCAGTCCTCCTAACTCAGTCTCCCAGGGTACTGAGATTATAAGCTTGCACCATCATACCCAGCTTTTATTTTTTAGTTTGAGACAGGGTCTCATTGTGTTCCCCAGGGTGGTCTTGAACTTGCTATCATTCTGCCTCTGTATCCCAAGTAGCTGAGATTACAGGTGTCATGAGTTTTTTTTAAAAGCACATGTGAATCAATACAAATTTTTTTCCTCTTTTCTTTCCTTTGTGTAGCCTTACCACTGAACTACATTCCTTGTCTCTTCTTTTTCCCCCAAAAACATAAAAGGGTAACATATACACACTGTTCTGCATCTTCATGTTACCACTTAACTGTATGTCTTGGAGACCTTTCTATACCGTACTGGGTTTTGTTTTACCTCTGTCCTTTTGCTTATCACAACACTTTCTACTTGCCTTTATCACCATACACCATTGTGCATTATGCAGTGCACAAAGCAACCCCTACGAACTACCTAAGACAACAGATGGCAGCTCCCCAAAGACCATGCTTTCTGTGAAAAGGTACCTTGCATTCCACCCAGATCAAACACTGTAGTTCTTAAGTTTTTAAAAGTAATACAGAAGAAAAATGTTAGCAAATAAAAAATTTACTTAGACTTAGAAGATGGTTTCTACTGACCAAAAGATTAGTGGGTAGGGAAAAATTAAACTAAGGCAGCCCCATATCTATATTCTCAAGTAGTAAGCAGGTATGCAACACTGACTTCCCACTCTATACGCCTGCCATGGCAGAGGCCTTCGGTACAACTTCAGAGGATACTATATTAAAATGCCCTGGGTTCACAGAGATTTATAAGTAAAATTTTTAAGATTATAGATAACTTAAAAAACAGGCCTCTCTGCACCTAACACCTTGTTTAAAACCAAGGAAACTATAACATGAAACCTGATATACTGATCCCAAATTCTCTTAACTGCTTCCTACAGGCACAGAGGTCACCAAATCTTGGGACTAAATGCTTATTACATGAAATATAAACATTTTTGGTATATTATTTGTTGTACCAACTTAAGACTAGCTTCAGAATATGTCTATAAATTTTAGTACTTTGTAGAGAAGAGGAATTTTTTTTAAATTGTGCTCATGTAAAGGACTTAACAAATGAATATTCCTAACGGGGGTGGGGGGGAGTACAAACAGCTGGCTTGGTGGCACATGCCTATTATTCTACATCTTTGAAGGCAGAGACAGGATTGCAAATTCAGGTCCAACCTGTGCAACTTAGTAAGACCATAAAAAGGAGAAAAAATTAAAAAATAAAAAAGGCCATATGTAGCTCAGGGGTAGAGCACCCTTGGGTTCAATCCCCAGTAGCCAAAACAAGGGGAAAAAAAAAAAGTAGTAGAAACAAAGCCATGTGGTGGCCACACATGTGTGTACATGTGTGTACACATGTGTGTGCTAGGCAGGCTGAGGCAGGAGGATTCCAAGTTTAAGGCCAGTCTGGCAACTTAGCAAGATTCTGTCACAAAAAATAAAAAGTCTGGTGTGGTACACCACTTGCCAATAATCCTAGCTACTCAAGAGACTGAGGAAGAAGGATCAGAAGTTCAAAGTCAGTGTAGGCAACTGAGCCAGACCACACCAAAATAAAATATTTTTAAAAAGCGCTGAGGATATAGTTCAAGGGTAGAACACTTGCCTAGCATGCATAAGGACCCAGTCTCAATTCCCAGTGCCACATAGAATAAATAAAAGTAAAAATGGAGGAGGATGTAGCTTAGTGATAGGGCACTTGCCAATAGGAACAGGGTCCTGGGTTTGATTTCCATCACTGAAAGGAAAAAAAAAAAGAAAAGAAAAAAGAAGTACTTTTATACAAGGCCCTCCAATTCCTCAGTGATTTTCAAGAATTATGGTTGTTTCCCATGTAAGCTCTCCATCTCTACAGGGAGAAATGCTGAAAAAACTGTCACTTTGGCTTCTTTTATACTAACATAAGCACTCACTATGCAACAACAGCAGCAGAAACATAAATGAGGGTAAGAATATAAGTCTGTATTATTTAAAGATTTCTCACAAGTTCAAATATTAGGTTATACAAACTTCATCATTTTAATTTATCTACTGTATCCGGAATTCCATAGAGCAGATTACCACAAAACAATCTTCATCATACTAGAAACTCCAAACGAACGTGAGGCTGTTAGAGGGCTGAGTCTTTATTTGCGCCCTCTGTTGAGCACTCATGGAGAGTTCCTTGGGCATCTACATAGAGATTAGACAGAGCCATAAAAGACAAGAACCACCACACCAATGAGAGTTTGTTCATCTAAAGAGCCCTATCAACACTGCCCAAATGAGGTTTAACCTGTAAGATAAAACTTGACACAAGTGCTATATGCTGAAAAGTGTAAAATCTCATGAAACAGCCCATGGAACAGCAGGGGAACTCTCCCAAGAGTTGTATGTAGAAACCAACAGGTTTTAGAATGTTTCAATATACTATAGGAAGTTTCAGAGTAAACAAATGGTTAATGACACATCTTTTGTAACACATGAATCAGCCACTGATTTGCAAGAATGGGGCACACCCTAGTACCTATGACTCTAAAGTACCTGTTTGAAAATAGACTTGGAAGGCTGAATTGCCAATCCACTCTACCAGGACTGAAATAGAATTTTACAAGTATGTAGACTGTCATAATTTAAAGCCAAAAAGATAAATGCATCATTATAATGAAAGTTAACAAGAGAACTTGATTAATATTTTAATATCAATATCAAAGAACAAAAGCAACACAAATCCTAGGAACCTAATATAATGGTTTTTGAGGCAAAAGGAGGCTGGAGAGTAGCAAATTCAAGAATATTTGAATATAAAAAAATGTAAATGGCTAGTAATGAGAAACATAACACATCTTACCTTAAAAGACATCCAAGTAGCATTCATAGTGTCAGGAATAGTTCAGACAATTCTCAGAAATGAGCAAAAAAAGAACCTTAGTAATTCCTTCTATCACCAAGAACGAACAGGTAGGAAAATTTTTGTTTCAAGGAGGTATCTGAAAGAGAAGATTTTGATTCAGACTGAAAAACCAAAAACTCCTCAAGAATATGCACTTAGTTTAAACTACCTGAAAAGAGACTTCAAGTACTATCTGGCTCACCATATTCAAAAGGTGTATATGATACAATCTTCTTTGAAAAAGTGCAAATGTATATTTTCATGTATGTATAAAAATGCATTTCACATAAAAGGAGAAATATGTAACACATATTTTAGGCAATAAAAAATTGCTTAAAAAGAATTAGAAAACCAAAATCCCAGAGCGAGAAAAAAAATTATCCAAGGTACTTCATAAACATTACTGAAAAGTGACTTGATAACTAACCATTTTAAAAAGACCCGTCACAATTTTAATAAATTAAAAATCTCTTTTGATCCCAACTGTCCTAAGTTTTATGACATTTACAGAGCCGATTTTACATGAAAAATAAAATCTACTCTTGACCAAACTACTACAAGCAAATAAAAGACCCCTCTTTTCTAGAGATCTTTAAAAGTAGACCAAATAACTTAAATTTAAGGGTGGTAGGGAGGTAGCTTGTGCGGAGACAGGATGGACTAAGTGACCTCTTGGATCCTTGTTCAAGTCCTAGACCTGAATGAAATTCCAGCTTAACCAGTTACTGCTTCGCTTAAAATGGAGGCTTACTCAAGTAGGGACAAAAATAACAGCACTCACCTCTTTAAAAATAAATTTCACAAAATCAAGAAGTATCCTCATTTTAAAAATAAAAACCAAAAAACCTCTAGAGTGGATTCTTGTTACGAGTTTGTCTCTGAACATTTGGCATCACTTTCCCTACTACTCATCAGAATGGGGGGGGGGGCTCTCGATCTAAGTCTCAGGCGGGTTTGAGGGTCCCCCTAACTCGCGACCCCCATCTCCAAACAGCGGGAGAAGAAAAAGGGGAGAGCCCCATTTCTCACCCCTCCCCCCGCCTCGGACCCTAGTCCCAAACCTACCCCCACCCTTGCACACACCCTCCCGCAATAGGGCGCCTCATCCTGTCTAAGTCCATTGTTGGGGAGGGGGGAGTGGAGGAGTGGGCTCCGGGCAGGGCGCCGGCGGTCGGGCCCGGCTCGCCTCAGGAGGGGGCGGCCCGCGGGATGCAGCTTCCCTTCCTCTCCGCGTCGGTCCGTCCCACCTCGGCTCGGCCTGGAGCCCCAGGCTCCGCTCGGCGCCCCCAGCTCCAGCCCGCCCCCCGACAGCCAAGCCCGAAACCACTCAGCCACAGCCCCCGGCCCAGGCCTGTGGGTGGGCGTGAGGAGGGGGGTCCCTGAGCGCCACACACGCGTCCCCGCTCCCCCAGCCCCGCCGCTTCCAGGGCCCTCGGCGGCGCCTGCCTCCCGGGCCCCTCATTCCCCCGCCTCCCGTCCGCGTCGCCCCCACGGGGCTCCCCAGGAGGGGCCGCCTTCACTTCCCCACCATCACCCCGACCCATTCGTGCCCCCACCCCCAGGGACACCAGTGCCAACCGCAGCTCCCCCAGCTCCGGACCTACCTGCACGGCTCAACCAAGCCTAGAAGTGGGGGCGGGGAATCTTCCGCCCTCCTCTGTCTCTCATTGGCCCTTCCAGGGCACATCGTGGGCACCATTGGCTGACAACGAATGTCCGTCAGAACGGTGGGGCGGGACAGAGGAGGAGAGGGATGCTGGTGCCTCTGCGTCTCTGTCTCTGTGTATCTCTCTGTCTCTATCTCTGTCTCGGCCCTTGGAAATGAGAAGCTTTGGGACTACAGAACTGGAAAGGGGCCTGAGGAGGGAAGAATAAGAATAGGAATCCTGGCAGTGCTTCACACTAGTAGGCCAATCCAAACCCCTTACCTAAGTCTCTTAAGACCTCTTCTCCATCACCCCCAACCCCTGCCCCCTCACCCTTCTAGGTTCTTCATCCAGGAAGCGACGTGATGAAAAACTCGAGGCCGGAAGGCCACAGGGACATTTTATACATGAATATAAAATATACACATACAAATATTTCTATATATAAAGTCAACCAAATGTAAGATCGTGAGGGCCTAGAGAGGGAAGGGCACACACCTCACAGACAAGGAAGGACTTGAGATATACCTGATACTGTGTAAGAAGAAATCAAAAATCACTCTCAGACCTAGTTAACAGTGGTTGCCTCCTGGAGGAGGATCTGAGTGCCTAGGGATCAGGGGCAAGGAAGACAATCTCATTGCATATTTTTTGTAGCTTTTAATTTTTGTACCATTCATAAACATTCAAAAATTTTTTAACGATTTTAAATTTTTAAATTTTAGGTCACAATTGTGTGGTAGCACAGCCTGTGATCCCAGCACTCGGGAGGCTGAGGCAAGAGGATTGTTACAAGTTCGAGACCAGCCGGGGCTACAAAGTGAGCTCAAGGCCAGCCTGAACTGCATAGTGAGACCCTGTCTCAAAAAGACAAAAAAAATTTTTTTTAGGTCACAAAACTAGGGGACACACAGGAAAATTGGGACATCATGCAGATATAGAAAAGAATCTTAATTTTTAATTTGCTCATGTCCAGACACCAGGGTTAAACCCAGTGGAGGTATCCAGAGACAACTGGAATTCTGGGACTTCAGAGTAGGTAGACAACCTGGATTAGAGAAGATACAGAGTTCACAGCCTAAATATAGTGGTCCATGACATGCTAAAGGATAACTCCCCACCAAATATTAAAGACACCCACATTTAATTTCAAGAGGATGAAAAAGGAACAAAATAGTAAGCTGCATAAAAATCAAAAGCGCAAAAATCTCTGGCAAAACAATAAAGCTGTAAGAGTAACACAGGTTTTTTTTTTTTTCTTTTTAATCAGTACTGGGAATTGAACTCACAACTGCATGCTTGCAAGACAGGCACTTATGCTGCTGAGCTAAATCCCCAACCTGTAACATAGGTCTTAAGGTTCCCTTAAGGGACTCTCCTTAGGCCCTGGTAATCATGTGACAGTCGGCTGGGGATTTAGCTCAGTGGCCTAAGTGCCTGCCTGGCAAGCACAAGGTCATGAGTTTGATCCCCAGTAAAAAAAAAAAAAAAAAAAATCATGTGACAATATGAAAATCCAAAAAATACCTGTAAATCAGAATTCTTCATTTTTTTCACACCACAGACCTTTTGGAAGTCTGGATCCTTTCTCAGAATGTGCATGGGTTTAATGAATGTGCATGGGTTTAATTTTTTTTTGGTTTTTTTTTTTTTTTTTGCTTTT
>PVJX010010743.1:0-55954 GCA_004027295.1 Dolichotis patagonum
CCAGTGGAAAGGGTTCTTTTTTTATCACAGTCTCATCAACATTTGTTATTAATTGATTTCTCAATGATGGCCATTCTTGCTGGAGTGAGATGGACTTTCAGCATTGTTTTAATTTGTATTTATCCAATGACCAATAATGTTAAACTTTTTTGATATATTTATTTGTCATTTGTATTTCTTCATCTGATAATTGTGCATTCATCACAAATGCCCATTTTTGGATTGGGGCTCTGAATTAGGGGGCCTGAGATGTTTTCAATTCTTTACATTTTCTAGATAGAAGTCCTTTGTCTGAGGGACAGATAGCTAAAAATTTTCCCCTCTCTTTGGGTTTTCTTTTTATTTCTTTTGATATGCAAAAAACCTTTTAGTAAGATGAGATCTCAGCGGTTGATTCTTCATGTGCAGTTTGATTTATGTTCATGAGCACTCTGCCTATCCCTATGTCTTCAAGATTTCTGAGTACTTTGTCTTCCAGTATATTTAGTGTTTCTTTTTAATAGTTAGATTTTTGATCCATTTTGACTTTATTTTAGTACGTAGTGGTAGACATGATTCTAGTTTAATTCTTTGGCATGTAGAAAGCTCTTTTTTTCCAGTACCATTTGTTAAAGTGGCTATCTTTCTTTGAGTGAATATGTTTGGCCCCATTGTCAAGGATAATGTGGCTGAGTGTGTGTGTGTGAAGTTGTGGCTGTCTCTTCTAATGTTTGCCAGTATTATGCTAGTTTTATTATAGCAGCATTGTAGTATAATTCCAAGTCTGGGAATGTGAAGCCTCCTGCCTTGCCTTTGTTGCCCAGGTTAGCCTGTTTTATTCTAGGTCTCTTAGGTTTTCATATGAATTTTAGGAATGGTTTGTCTAGATCTATGAGGTATGTTAATGGTATTTTGATTGAGATTGCATTAATCTGTTTAACAGTTTGGGGAACATGGCCACTTTCACAATGTTGGTTCTTACCCATGAGCAAAGAATGTTTTTTAATTTTCTGATATCCACTTAGATCTCTTTTATCAGAGTGAGTAATATCCAATGTGCAAAAATTTATTTCCTTTGTTATATTGAATTCCAAGTCTTCTGGTGGAGTCTTTCTTTCTTTCTTTCTTTCTTTCTTTCTTTCTTTCTTTCTTTCTTTCTTTCTTTCTTTCTTTCTTCCTTTCTTCCTTCCTTCCTTCCTTTCTCTTTCTTTCTTTCTTTCTTCTTTTCTTTCTTTCCGTTCTTTTTCTTTTTTTTTTTTGGATGTTATTATGAAGGGTTTGGTTTCCTTAATTTGTCTCTTACTAGTTTGCTACCAGTGTACAGGAATGCCATTGATATTTTAGTGTTAACTTATATCCAGCTATGCTACTCTATTTGGTTATTAATTCTAATAGTCTTCTGGTGGAGTTTTTTTGGTCCTCTATGTAGAGTATCTTGTCATCTACAAATAATGATATTTAACTTGTTTACTATCCTTACTCCTTTTATATATCTCTCTTAATTGTTCTGGCTAATGTTCCCATACCTATATTGAATAAAAATGCTGATAGTGGGCAACCTTGTCTTGTTCCTGATTTTAGAGTGAAAATTTTCAGTTTTTTCCATTAAGTTTGATGATGACTTTTGGCTTTTCATAAATGACATTTTATCAGATTGTAGTAAAGAATATGTATTCCAATTTTGTACAATGTTGTCATAAATGAGAGTTGGACTGTGTAAAAAGCTGTTTCTGTCTCTATTGAGAGGTTCATGTGATAGTTATCTTTGATTTTGTTGATGTGGTGTATTACTTTTATTTATTTGTGTATCTTGGATCATCCCTGCATTCCTGGCATGGATCCCATTTAGTCATGTTGTACAATCTTCTTGATGATTTGCTACATTCTGTTTGCTATTATTGTACTGAGGATTTTTACATCTATGTGCATTAGGAAGACTGTCATATAGTTCTCTTTTCCTTGGGTTCTTCTCCAGTTCTGGTATCAGAGCAATTCTTGCCTCTGGGAATAAGTTATGGATAATTGCTTCCTTTTCAATTTCATTAAAAAGTTTCAGGATCATAGGCATTAAATCTCCAAATTTCTTGTAGAATTCAGCCATGAATCCATCAAGATTTGGGCTTCTTTTTGTTGGTAAGATTTTTATTGCATTTTCAATTTCATTAACTGATACTAGGCATTCATAATTTTTATATCTTGTTGATTCAGCTTTGGTAATTCATAAAATTCTATGAGTCTTTCCATTTCTTCTTTATTTTCCATTCTATGTGAGTAAAGCTTTTGATGCAGGTACTGATGATCTTCTGAATTTCCACAGTATCTATAGAGATTTAACACTTATCATTCCTTGTATGATTTTGAGTTTTTGTTCCTTTTTCTGATAAGATTGGCAAGGGGTTTATTAATTTTATTTATTCTTTCAAATTTCCAGCTTTTCAATTAATTAATTTTCTGCATTGCTTCTTAGTCTCAATTGAGTTAATGTTTTCTCTGATCTTTATAATTTCTTCTCTTGTATGGGCAATGGGCTTGCCTGCCATTATTTTTCTAGAAACTTGAGGTACAGAGTTTGGTTGTTTATTTGTGCTTGTTATATTTTTCTCATGTGAGAAAGCACTACTATAAGTTTTCCTCTTAGGACTACTTTCATTGTATCCTGCAGGTTCTGGTAAATTGCATTTGATTGTCATTGATTTTAGATATTGTTTTTCTTCTCCTTCTCCTTCTCCTTCTTCTTCTTCTTCTTCTTCTTCTTCTTCTTCTTCTTCTTCTTCTTCTTCTTCTTCTTCTTCTTCTTCTTCTTCTTCTTCTTCTTCTTCTCCTCCTCCTCCTCCTCCTCCTCCTCCTCCTCCTCCTCCTCCTTCTATATCATCTATGGCCCATTGGTTGTTTAGAAAGGTGTTATTTAATTTCCATGTGGTTATGGAGTTTTTGCTGTTTCTTTTTCCTATTTATTTCCAATTTCATTGCACTATGCTCAGTTAATATCCACGGGATAATTTCAATTCCTTTGCAATTATTTAAGCATGTTCCATGGTCTATTTTAAAGATGGTCCCATGTGCAGTTAAGAATAATGTGTATTCTGATGGAACACTCTTCTAACATCTAATTCCATTTGTTCACAAATTTGGTTCAAATCTGATATTTGTTTGCTGGGTTTTTGTCTAGTTGATCTAACTCTTTGTGGCAATGGAGTATTAGGGGCCACCATTATAATTGTGCTATTGCTTATGTGATTTTTCATGTCTATTTATATTTGTCTTACATAGTTGGATTCTCCTGTATTTTGTGAATATATATTCATGATTGTTATTTTCCTTCTTGAAATTTTCCCCTGACAAGTATGTGATGATCTTCTTTATCTCTCTCTTTTTTATTTTTAAATTTTTTTGGTACCAGGGATTGAACTCATGACCTAGCACTTGCAAGGCAGGCCCTTATGCTGCTGAGGTAAATCCCTAGCCCTTCTTTATCTCTTTTGATTATTCTTGACTTGCAGTTCACATTGTCTGCAAACAGAATAGCTACCCCTGCTTTTTTCTCAGTTCCTGTTGCATGGAGTATTATTTTTCATCCTTTTGCTTTTATTCTATGAATTTCTCTTTGAATTAAACATGTTTCATGTATACAACATATTGTTGAACCCATTTTTTGATACACTCTGCCAGTCTGTATCTTGTGATTTCTGAATTGAGACCACTTACATTGATTGTAATAATTGTTATGTACTAGTTTGTCTTTCATGTTTTTTTTTTCCTGCCATTGGTCTTCTGCTTTTTGCCTCTGTTGAATTGCTTGCTCTGCTTTGTGGTTTCTTTCTGTTGTCATTCTTGGAATTGTGGTCATTTTTGTCTCTGTATAAAGTATCTTTTAGTATCCTTTGTAGTATTGGTTTGGTGGTCATGAATTCCTTCTGTTGTTCTTTGTCATGGAAGTATCTAATTCCTCCATTAATTTTAAAAGATAGTTTTGCAGTGTACATCAGTCTAGATTAGAAGTTGTTTTCTTTCAGGGCCTGGAATACATCACTCCATGCTCAATTGGACTTGAGTGTGAGAAGTCTTCCATGAGAGTAATATTGCTTCTGATGATTACTAAATGAATATAGAATAAATTGGGTTAAGGACTTCTATCAGTCACCATACTGGCTCCTGTGCATGGCAGGTAAAATATTTTAACATCATTCTGATGAATGCTAAAACTAATATAAAGTTCAATGATTTCACATCTGTTAAATTTCAAATTAGTTTTTAATACAGAAGAGAATTACCTGGAAAAAATGTATAAAAGTTAATGAAAATGTTTTATCACTCATATCAAGTAAAAAGCACATAAATAGTCATTTAAACTACTAGATGATATGTACAGGAATAGCTTCTGATGAGAGGAAAATGTGTATAAATTTTTGTGTAGATATGTGTAAGGGCATATTCAAAAATTTTCAGTGACTCAAAAATATATATTTACAATGTTATTATTAACAATGAAACTATTTACTTGAGATATTTATTATGTAATAAATTTTAAAATGTAATTTAATTTTAATTACATTGTAAAAACTGCAGCACTGTATTGTGTATTATACGTTGACTTGTGTCTCCTAAATTCTGCACCACAAATACTTAGTACTGTATCACAATGTGACTGAATTTAAAGGAAAGGACTTAAGGGAGATGATTGTGTAAACTGAGGTCACAGTGGGACCCTAATCAAACATGAACAGTATCATTACAAGATGCAATTAGAAACAGGCACACCCAGAGAAGATCCTGTGACAGAAAACAACAGTTAACATGTGACAGAAGATCTCAACCTGAAACTAACCTCCTACCACTGTGGTTTTTGAATATCTAGCTCTAGAACCAGCAGAAAAGAAAGTTTTATTGTTTAAGCTTCTCAATCAGTGACACATTATTATGTTGACAAACAATGTAAAAATGTATTTCAATTATGGACGTTTTGTAGGACTGCTTTCACTTTCATAATTTAAAAATTGTTATTCAAGTTGGAATGTGTTGTAAGTTTAAAACACAATATGGAACTACAAAACTTTCCTTAACAACAAATAATTTAAAATAGCTAAGGCTTGGTTATGTTACTCAGTGGTAAAGGGTTACTTAGCATGCATGAGATCCAACACATTGAAATGAGTAGATGAATAAAAACAATTTTGTAAAAATAGCACACAAGGAAGTGTAGTTTGACTTAATAAAATTATTTTATACTTTATTTTGGCCTATTTGTCCAGTCTTTAATCTGATATATGATAACTCTATAAGGTCTCAAAGATAGACAAATAAATCTGTTGGCACAATAAAAGGGGGGCATGAGGGGAAGAAGAGAAATATATAATTACAATGTGTTAAATACATGTGCCAATTCCCTGCAATGAACATAACCAATATGTATCACAAACATGTACCAACAAAAGTTAAAAAGAAAAAAAAAAACAACTTCTGAAATGATTACATGCAAAAATGAAATCATTTATATAATATGCATTTCGTGTTAAATAAAATATTATATGAAATTTCTTTTCATGTTTCAATTATCTTTCAAAAATCTTTTTAATGTAGCCTTCTGAAAATATAACATTACTTATGCTATTTGCATTGTATTTCAAGAGAAAAACTACATTCTAGGCATTATTCCCTAAAAATCACAGAAATTGGAAACAAAGTTTAGATGGATAGTACCAATGAGTTAAAATACATATTTTTGTGGTTTATGTGGGTCTCAAAATGAATAATATCTCATCACTTATTTGATGTATTCCCTTCACATATTCCTATTAATGAAGCAATGCATTTGTCACTTTTTACACAACTTTTCATTATGCCATATGTACATTTAATATTAGTATTTTCTAGTTTCATTTTCTAAGGTATATAGCAATAAAATTTATGTGTTAAGTTTCTGATTTTTAATCAAATGATTAACCAATATTTTCTACTCTTATCAATTTTGAGGTACAAGAGAATAAATCAATATATGACTTTAATTTCATGTAATCATTTGCATAAAAATAATGCAATGTATTTTATTTAAATATTTAGAATACCAATTTATTAAATTTCTGCTATATTGTAAAACATCTGTTAAAAATTAACCAGTTGGGGGAAAACCAAACCTTACTACTAAAATGAAGGTTTGGTAGGACATAACTATAGTCAAGGAAAGTGGTGTCAATTTTAAAAAGAAAAGCCGAATATAAAAATAAAAGAGCAAGGAACTGTGTTCAAAAGTCAACCTTTGATATCAACACTTGTCTTCAGCATTTATTTCTGCTTTCATAGCTCCTGGATAAAATGCAAATATTCAAAATTTCCTAAAGGATCTTTATGTAATATAATTCATTTTAGTGAAGGAAATACAATATATAAGTAAGTTTTAAGTGTTATCCTTCCCATCAGGGATTAACTTTTTGTAATTATTGATGAGGAGACACAGCTAAAGTATCTAGTGTCCTTGTAACTCATATGACAACTGTCCATTAACTAGAAAGGTACCCTTCACTGTTTGTAAATCTCTCTTTGTAAATTATGCTGATCTGGTCTAGCCTTACTGAATATTATACATTTCCAAACCTGATGTAATGAGTTCCTGGTTCAAAGTTACAGCCTTTGGTAATTTACATTTCTTGAAAATGTAGACATGATTTAGGCAATGTTATTACTCTTATGTTTCCTTTACTGAATTCCAAAGGGACAACACTTGTGTGTCTAAAGATTCAAAATTTCCAAATAAATATCCTATGTTTTACAAAATTTAATCATTGAAGAATGTATTTAAGATCCAGAGAAATTCTCGTGGAGAAGATGCTGACTGGAAAACTCAGCTTGTTAAACAATTATTAGCTCAGCAATATTTTCACCTTCATTTTTCTGAACCATATGAAATCAGCCACAATTTGTACTCACTCTTAAGATATGCATGATAGTGATGTGCTCCATAAATATAATTACGATGCACAGTCTGTTCAGCAAATGCACTGGCCTTTCATATCTACAGTTCCTCATCTGTGATTCAACCAACTAGAAACTTGAAATTTTCAAAAGAAAGTCATGTCTATAATGAACACATACACATACCATCTTGCCATAATTCTTATTTTTTTCTTTTTCTTTTTTTTGGTACCAGTAATCGAACCGATGACCTTGCATTTGCCAGGCAGGCACTTGCAATGCTGAGCTATATCCTCATCTAGTGCCATAATTCTTTAAACAATATAGTATGACAGGTATTCATTTAAAATTTGTATTATACTAAATAATACAAGAAATCTAGAGTTGATTTAAACCACATTCTCAGATTAAATATACAATAGTCCATTATAAACTATAAATATATCAAAATACATTTAATATGTCTAAACTTAAACCTGATGACAGCCTAGTTTGCCTGAAATTTAGCCCAAAGTACTTCTATTAGTCTATTCTTAAGTAAAATTATCTAACCTGATGCTATTTTATAAAGAATGTTAAGGGGCAAGAAAGTGAAGCTCAGGAGTGGGCGGTTTACTTGAGGCGGATGAGGCCTAGGGTGAACATCTGCTAAAAAATGAGCAAGTTACAGTAAACCCAAATTTTACTACTAAAATGAAGGTTTCCTGGCATGGGAAAAAGAAACGTTGACTCTACAGTCATGTAACTGACTGCACAGTGTACTGAAAGTGAAAAACAGAATATACTTGTATGAGTATACTTTTGCTGCACGATAAATTTTAAAACTTCTAAGGGAAGCTGTTATAAATCAGGGACTCTTTTGGGGGGAAGATATGCATTTTTTTATGCAAATGCTAAGTCATTTCATAAAAGAGGCTTTAGCATCCAGGGGCTTGAATATCCTAGGTATTCTGGGAATAATGTGTGGTGGATGAGGAACAATGAAAATACATTAAAATAATAAGATTTGAGGGAGAATATTTTCACCACGAAAAAAATCTTCAATGCCAGCTATGCTGGCGCTTACTCTTGCTGACTCAGACTTGGTTGCATAGAGAATCAAACTCATTTACATTCTACATAACTCTACAAAAAACCTCATGAGTTACATCATTCTAATCACAATAAATTCTATTAACTTTGTCCAGTGCTTTTCCTGCTGAACAGGCATATTATAGTTGAGGAATAATGACAAATAAAGCTAATTGAATAATCACGCAGTATCCAATGCTAGATTCTGCGTGAGATGAACAGTTGGATAATATTTGTAGATTAAGAGAAATGCTCTATAAATGCTTTGCCACTTGTTTGTTATAAAAATGAAAAGTAAATAAAAATTAAATTTAAACATACTATGAGATCATCCTGAATCTTAGTAAAAAATATTGGTGCTGTTTGTGGCTGTCATACAGGAATGTATCAATATAAACATCAAAAAAAATCTCTAGAAAATGAGTTAAAGTATAAAAACAAAATATCATTTTTTCTTATTTTCATTTTTGAAAAGTTCTGTATTAGAGAAGAGGGCAAATTATATCTTCTATTCACCTATATGCAACAGAATTATTCCCAAAGTTTAGAATAACTTCATTTTGCTAGTACATTGAACTATGCTCAAATTGCATTAAAGTTCATTATTGAAGAAGCATACCATAAACTTAACAAAATTTAGCATCTATTCTGAACACTTGAATTTTACATACACTAACATTCTCAAAGAAGAACCCATCTGTATTTGTGTGAATCATTCATTAGGTATAAAATTAATCCTGTGCTGCTGACAACAGGAACACCTAGAGGCTGTTTGTTTGAAGTTCAGCGCTTTCCTGAGCTACCCTGTCCTTCAGGAAAGTAAGTCATAATTACCCAAATGATGATCCAATCTGTCAGCACTCCTTTCATTAAAGGATTGATAAATCATAATACAGAGGGTTTTAGGCATAATATGAAAACAGAAAAAGTGATTATCTGATCTTGTGTGAAAAGTAAGTACAGACTTCTTTAATCTGATTTCTGAAATAAAGAAGTAGAACTAAGGAATTTCAAGGCACAAATAAATTCACTGGTTAAAGTAAGGGGGATTAGTTGTTAGTAGCTATGCAAGACCAAATGCTTAGGATCTAAACAAACAAACAAAGCCTAACAGTTTGTTCACTTACAGAAGCCCATACAGTGAAGTTTTTCTTTCTTTTCTTCCTTCCTTCCTTCTTTCTTTCTTTCTTTCTTTCTTTCTTTCTTTCTTTCTTTCTTTCTTTCTTTTTCTTCTTTTTGTATGAGAAATTGAACTCACTGCATTGTGCTTGCAGGTGTTTATGCAGCTGAGCTATATCCCTGGCAGGGATATTCAGGAATTCTTTCCTTTCTTTTGTGGAGTTTGGATGTGGAAAGCCCCTGTGAATTTTGCAAGTATTAATGTTGAGGTGTAGTTTAAAATGCAGTATTTGTACTTGGAAAGAATAAAGAATGATCAGGAATTAGCTCCTGGTTGGAGCTTTCCTGCCCTGTTTGTTCATCCTTCTGTATGTGCTGATTAGGTATAAACTTGGACCAATTCTAGAAACAGACATCAGACCATGCATGGTTCCTTACCTAAGCCCTGGACCCCTTTTTTTCCTTTTCCCTCCATTTAACTCAGCACCCAGTCTCTGCCGAGAATGACCATTGATAAAAGAAGTTGTGCTGTCCAGAGATGGCCCTGGCTCTGCCTAATGCACGCTGGTTCAGTTCTTCTGGTTTTGGTTTGTCTGGACTGTATGTCACCCAGTGCCACACTACATTCTCCACACTATATTCTCCAGTCATGGAGAATATAACTCCTTTATTCAGCTTGGAGTTATTTTCCAAAATTCTTACACTTACATTCCAGGGAGTTCTATCATCTACTTATTTTAGAGTTGAAGTCCAATGTCATTACTCTTGCTCATTTCAGGAATGTTTCCTTAAATAGTCAAACACTCAGATCTCACTAGTTCCAATTTTTTAGAACTGCACATTTATTGTAGCCTTATTTTCACATTTCTTTACTAAGAAAGAATGAGGTAAACATATGGGCTCAAGATTCCCCCATTGTTTTAGGATACAATCCAAATACAGAAGTAGGGGTTACAAAGCTCTGCTTGCTGTGTCTGGCTTTCCTCGGGCTATCTTGCTCTCTATCTTCCCAGAATTCATTCCTTAGTCTGGCCAATGTAGAAGCCCTCACATACCTTATTTTTGTTCTGGCTGCTCTCCTTACCAATGAACACATTAAACTTGTTCATCACCAAATATCTAAGGTCTAACACCATGTTTAGTGCAAAGAAACCATTCAAAACTTGTTTGTTGAATTAATGATCTTTGAGTAATATAGTAAATTTTAGATTTTTAGATTTAAAGAGAAAATCCAAAAAAGAGCACAGCAGCATAGCTGCCTTAGCAGCTTTTCCTGCTAGTGTATATGCCACACACACACTCTCAAGCCATATTTCTCATTTCAAACTATAACTTATATGAAAACTTTAATATAAAATATGTGGAAGTATGACTTTCAATGTCTTTCAATGTGAAATCACACATGAAAGTCAATTGCTTTAACAACTATCCTTAGATAGATTCATCCAGAGTTCTTTCTAAGGAAAATTAATCATTTAAAATAGTAGTAAATATTGTATAGTTTATAAGATTCATCATTAATATGATAGTCATATAAACACAAGGCATACAGTCTTTGAATACATATTTTCACTTAATAATTTTCACAACGTTAACTTATGTTGCAGAAATTGTTTCTCACCTTACTTTGGCCATAATATTAACTGGATTTTTCTCTATGTGATGTTTGCTTCTTCCAATCCAATTCCCCATATCAGCAATCTTAGAAAACTACGTATTAACTGTAAATATATTTTAATAGTTATCATTTCTGAACATTGATACAATGAGTTATTGATTATTCATTAATATAATTACCTTAGCTGAAAAATTTCTAGTTAAACTGAATATATATATATCATATATATGATATATATATATATATTTATCATGATATTTATATATATATATGTCATATTGTACTATTTTTTCATGATCTCGCTTGTGTTATTGTTTAGATCTAGATGCCTGCCCAAAGCCTCATGCACTCACAGGTGAGATATTTGGGAGTGACTAGATCATGGGTGTGTGATACTGGATTAGTTCAATGATTGGGTTAGCATGGTTCTGGGTGTGTGTGATGGACTTACTGAAGAGGGAAGACCCATCCTGGGGGTGGCGGCCCCTAAACAACAGGTTTGTAGCCTGAATGCAATAAAAGTAGAATGAAGAACAAGGTTCTGCCTCCTACTTCTCATGCCGTGAGCTGCTTCTCCTCTGCCATGCCACCCTGCCTTGGTGTCAGCTGACTATGCACTAAAAACCTCTGTGAGCTAAAATAAAACTTCCCCTATTTAACTCGTGAGTGTCAGATATTGCTCCAGTAATGAGGAAGTAATTATGACATATTGTAAAATGTAATTTGTTTATTTTTAAAATAATTTTGTCTATTCTAAAAGAATATGAGCATTATTTTTGTAAAATGAATATGCTTATGGATGGAGAAAAGAAGTTGTTATCTGTATGTGTTTGTACAGGAATATGGTCCAAAACCTTTTATTAAGCAGTAACTGAGCACATAGAAAGTACATGCAGTTATCTTTTGCTGTCTACAGCAGATTGATTCAAGGAGTCTTCTGGCCACAGATACAAAAATCTTACTTAAAATTTTTATGTAAAATTTGACTTTAAATCATCTCTAAATTTCTCATAATACAATGCAAAGCGTTTGTAAAAATAGTGTTATAATGTATAGTTGAATTAATAATGACAATAATGACAAGGCAAATAGTCTAAAGATCATTAAAATTAAATATATGTATATATATCATATATATGATATATATATCATATATATGATATATATATATATCATATATATGATATATATATCATATATATGATATATATATATATATATCATATATATGATATTTTCAGCCTGTGATTCATGGACTCTGTGGATACAGAACCTATGGGGACTTAAGGCAATATATATATATATATATATATATATATATATTTGACAAATTATATTTATATGTATATAATTTGTCAATTACAACCCCTGTGTGAAGTTCCATTGTATAATTTTCTTCTAACCAAATCAAGTTCTAGTAGATTATTTGTTCTAACAAGATGAAGTAAGTACACTGTGGTTTACTCAGAAAATTCAGGTAATTTTTAAAGTACATAATATATAAGTATCATATATTATATGCTATTTGCATTTATATCATTTATGTTTCTAAGTTCTTTTTCTCTATTAATTATTTAGTCATCACAGTGATTCTATAAATTAGGCATTATTTATATCCATGTCATTTTTATTACCAATTGACTGATAATAAAACAGATAATATGGCTGATTGGTTCAATATTTTGATTTAAGCCCAAATAATCTGATTTCCAGAGACCTCATTTTTTTCTGACTATTCAATTGTGGCTCTACTTTTTTACTAATAATATGTGAAATACAGAAAATAATTTTCAATAAACTGACAGATAATAAACTTTATAAATACAGTTATAATATATAGTTGAATTAATAATGACAATAATGACAAGGAAAATGGTCTAAAGATTATATATATATATATATTATTTTCAGCCTGTTGCTCATGGACTTTTATCTCATACAATTATGCACACAATTTTCACCTCTCAAATGATTACAGAATAATGCCAATGTCTTTCTGCCATGACTAACCAAACTCCTGTGCTACTGGTATTTCTCTAGATTCACCTTCCAACTTGTCTCTCTTTGTGTCTCTGCCTCAGTCATACATACAATGGCATGTTATCTAAAGCTTTACCTTTATATTCTGCTTAAAGTGTAAATTTTTAATGCTTATTTTTAAAAATTTCTATAAAGCATTTATTGACCTTCAAGATGGTTGATACCTTTTTTCTTTGGACCCTAAGAACATCATAAGGAATAGTATCACAATGCCTATTACATTTTATTACACTTATCTTTTTTCATTCAATTGTCTCTATCAATTTTACTGTGAACAAATGAGGGCCAGATCTCTATCACCCTTGTATTTCCAGTACATTTCTTATCACACACTGGTAGGCAATTCCTTTTGGTTAATAGATGAGAAATGAGCAAATATGCTGTGATGTATGCCTCAGACATAATAACTAGAATATAGTGGAGTGCTTCAGTATACAAATAAATGTATGGACTATTGGTAATACTTGTCACATTTTTGTTGCAAAGAACTGACCTAGGATCATTTATGTATGCTAGCAGAAGGCAAGCAGTTTTTTTTTTAAGAAACTTCTTTCAACAGAGAAGAATAAATGACAAAGTACTAATTGTTGCCTTCTTTTAGGATCATAGCACATTCAGTTCTATCACTGCTTCAGGAATCACCTTCTATCTTTTCAGGAAACTGCCACTACAAAAAGAAAAACAGAAGCTATTTTCTAATCCATGCCAGTTTTCATTCCTTTATAATGCCAGGCAAGGGCATAATGGTAAAGCAATATTCCTTAGAATCGGGGAACTGATTCAGACCTGCTAAAATAGTGCATTAGTCTTGCTCCAGCTAGAACCCCTGTGTGAAGTTCTAACCATTATAGAATTTCCTTCCCATCAAATTAAGTTCTAGTAGATTCTTCTAACAAGGTGAAATAAGTAACTTCATTTTAACTCAAGAATTCAGGTAGTTTTTAGTAAAAGTAATAGGGATTCATTGTGTTCCTATATAAAATGTCTAAATACATAATTTCTTGTTCAGAATAAGTAAGAGAATTTTAACTAACAAACATAATGTAAAATTTAAACACCTTATATTTATTCATTAAACTTTAACTTGAAATTTAAGATTCACAGTGATGTAATAATTCCAACGTTGTATACATAACAAATAAATCTGTTGGGTAAATTGTAAAAAATACACCTGCTTCATTATATTTTGCCATCTTGATGATTAGTAAAAGGAAAGTATTTTAGAAAACCTTATTTTTATTAAATAGTAATTAAATCAGTAATAATAAATTCTATTTTAGAATTTCCTTATCTGTATCAAAACAGTTGGTTATTACTCTCAATTTTTGTTAGTGAAATATTTGTTACCTCACCATATAATAATTTATGAGAATACTTTCCACTTATCATCACAGATTATTAAAGCATATGAGCATTGTAGTGACTATAAAAATGACATTTTCCATGACATCACCAACCAGATGATTTTTAAAAATTTGTCATTCCATGTCAATGTACCAAAAATAATTAACACTAGCCCACTTATTTTGGCATAGTTCAAGCATTGACTCTGTTCCAATTTATCATCAAACATTTGAAAAAATAAATTACAGTAGCTTGTGTCCCTTCTATTTCACAATTGGCAGCTACTCACTACCTACAATAGTCATTGAGAAAAATTGGTACTAACATCACCGGCTTCCACATTATTGTTAATTACAATTACTGAGAAAGAATTTAGTTATGCTTGAGTTATACAAGCTATCCATCTTGAAACCTACCTTTTTGCGTATTCTATGACTTTGTCAGTGTTTTTCATTTTAGGCATTATAGACTAGAAAATGTTTGTTGAAATAATAAATAAGTCCTGAGATCTTAGAAGGTTACCATTTACTTTTGCCAGTTTCAGTGTGGGTTGTTCAGAGTGCTATACTATTTGGGAGCTCGGACTTTAAGTTTGTACTCACAAAGACAGAGAACAATAGAAAAGACATGTTAGCTGTTGTGTATCTTCAGTGTCTATTCCTCTGAACTAATTGGTCAGAATTATTCATATGGTCCCAACCCAACTGCAAGGAGAGGAGTGCTGAGATATTTGCTGAGCACTGTCTGAATCTGTGCACCTTCTTCTTATTCTACTATGTTAATCTCTCCTCTCCTTTCCCATCAGCCCCACAGCACACCAGGAACCTATTTTCACTCTATAGATTCAGCCTAAAAATTTTTCTCTGAGGAACTCAATTCGTTATCATCTGTACTTTGTTCATCACAATTATTTATGCTTGATTTTTTAAATGTTTTCTAAGGTTTTAGTATATATTCCCATGTGTCACATTTAGCAAATCCTGAAAAGGACGCGCATTCGCGCGCGCACACACGCACGCGCGTGCTTGCGCTCTCACATACCCCTCAACATGCTTAGGATGGAAATTACTTTTTCCATTCCCAAACGTCTCCATAAACTGGTAATAACTTTCAACGCCTCTTTTGCTCCACGCCCTGAATGCAGACATTATCAATTCTAAATTATATGCAAACTTTTACTCTCTGTACCTTTGGTCATACTTTAGCTCAACGTTTCTCAGGCAACTGAAAAATCCTTAACTTATCTGTCTTGTGTCATCACTTTCTTCATGAATTTTCTCATGCATATCTATCATGATTGTATTAACTTTTATTAGGACAGAAAATAGTATTTAGAAATAGACATAACTTATGCTTCAAAGAAGCTTTGCCTATTCCAGGGATTGTGACTTTTATTTTGTAAGTGCAAATAGTTTAAGTACATAAATAAGAACAGATATTGTTTGAAGATGATCATATTGAAAGAAATGCAGAAACTAACTGAAAAGGAGTGAAAATCAAACTGAAGAGAAAAGAAACTTTCAAAAGATGATTAATACTGGAGACTCAAAACACATCGTTTTAAAGGGCCAGCAGAGTAATGCTGGTCTGTATGTTGAAGATCATCATTAAAACTGATTCATTTTTAAAAACTTGATTTATACATTTTACAAATATATAAATATATATGTTTATATAAAATATATATTAAAATATATATTATTTTAAATAATTAAAATATATTAAAATTAAAAATATATATATTTATATATATAAACATATATACGTATATAAACATATATATGTGAACATATATATGTAAAATGTATAAATCAAGTTTTATGTATATAAATATGTATATACACATAATGATTTGTACAGTAAAAACATTTAACTTGTTAATCTTTAAGGAAAGAATTTACATGATACTTTTAATCTAACTTTATGATAAAGTTCCCCTGAAATAAAGATAAGCACTATAACTACTTTTCTTTTTTGAGATGACTTTTACTTCCAACAGGACTAATCAATTTAGCTAAATATTGGTTATTCCACTTAAAAAGCACTTAGAAATAGCATGAAGTTAAAAAGTAAATTCTAAAATTTGTTTCTTAAATTTGAAGAAGCATACAGTTTGCTAACTTTCTACATTTTTACTTTGGTATATATACTTTGCTTATTATTTTATGTGCTATGTGTTTTTATCTTTTATTTATATCAGTGTACCTGTATAGTAAGTAGTGATTTAATTCATCTTGAGGAGTTAGTGTACAGAAACACACACACACACACACACACACACACACACACACACATAATTTCTTGTAATTCTTTTAACTTTCTTTCTTTTCCCTCCTCCAGTTTCAAAATTCTCACATCTTTCATACAATTAATAAGTTGCATTTATCATTTATTTGGTGACTGTTCTTAAGGTGGATAAATTTAGGAAAATTTACTGAAAGGTGTCTAAATTGTTATGAACTTGGTAGTGTGTGGAAAGACTACTGTGGTCCTCTAAAAGGAATGAAAAGATTATATGATATCTCTATCATGGGGAAAAAATGAAAGGAAGGAACAAAGGTTGCCATTTCACAGTTCAAAAGGAGAACAATGTTTATAGAGTTTTTAAACAATAAATGTCAATATAATTCAAATATCTGTGATAAAATGGCATAATATTACAGATGATCCTACCCTAAGACATTTTTAACACCTGTACACTGTTTTTTTGCTGGTGCCTATAATAGTTGACTTGATTTATTTTTGTAATAGCTGAGTTTGGTTATAATAAATATATAATGAGCTGTAGTAATTTCAAGTGAAATATGTGATTTTTTATTTATTAATAACCAAAGATCCATTATCACAATCAATATACTGATAACATATAATGCATCAAAAGTTTTCTCATGTACCTATATATGTATTCCCACAACCCCCAATGTCCCTATACACCTTAGAAAATCAGTATTTTCTGTCTTTCCTTAGAAATTGATTTAGATGTTTGAAATTTTATCTATATGGAATTTAAAGAGTAATCCAATTTTCTCCGTTTTGCCTAGTTTCTTTCTTGTATGCTAATTCTGAGATTCATGTTGCAGTTTTCAACAAATAGTTCTATTTATGACTAACTCTGCACTGTAAGGTCATAATACAGCTTTTTTTACTTAAACATCTCTTAAATAACATTTACATTCACTACTAGTTGGGGCTATTATAAATAAAATTGTTAGAATCTAGACTCCTTTGCATGTGTGTTTTTGTGGAATTATACTTTCATTTTCCTTTGACAACATCTTGAAACTGGTTGAGTGAATCACTTGGTAGTTGTATCTATGCTTTGAAGAATCTCCAAACTCTTTTGAAAAATAGTTGCAGCATTGTATACTCTTAATAGTATAAAATGATATGTAAATTTCTCTACATTTTTGTTCATTTATCTTTGCTGAAATATCTTCAAATATTCTGGTAATATTATTGGATCATTTTTTATAGAGTTTAAAACTTCTTTAAACATTTTTAAGATAATCTATGTTTATGCTGCATGATTTGAAAAGAAATCCTTTTTGGCCTACTGTTTTTCCTTTTGTTTCGTTGATAGCATCTTTAGAATAACAGTTTTAAAATTTAAAATTTAATTTATTAATTTTTATTTTTGTCATTTCTAAGAATTCTTCACATAGTTTTAGGTTATTATTTAAAATGTTATAATTCAATGTTTTTTTTTAGTTTCAGAGTTTACATTTTGTATATTGCTCCTAGGTATAAATCACACTTTCCAACTTAGGACTGTTTAATTTTCAGCAGTATTTGTTCAGAAGGTTATCCTTCTCCAATGAATTGCCTTTAAAATGAGCCAATACGCCTGTGTATATATACATCTAGCTCTATTTAGAAACTGACCTTTGTGTTCTGGTCGTCTATTCATCCATTTTTGCTTTTATTGTTTTTATTGATTATATATATATAATATATATATTATATATACATATATATATTCTTTATTCATCTATCTTGATACACCACATCCACAGAAAACTGTGAGTTTAAAAATAAGTTTCAAAACAAACAGTACAGTTCATCTTATTTTGTTCTCCAAAGTTCTTTTGGGTATTGGAGGAGTTTTCAGGTTGCATCTGATTTTTAAAGTCAGTTATACAATTGAAACTGTAAAACATGCTGAGGTATCGACTTTCATTGCAGTTAGTCTACAGATCAAATTGTAAGAACTGTCATTATAACAATATTGAGTGTTCCTATCCATGTGCATAATCTAGCTTTCCACAGTTATATATTATCATTAATTTATCTGAGCAATTTTTTATTTTATTTTACTGTGTTCAAGCCTTGAACATCTCTTTCAGACTTTTCCCTAAGACTTATGTCTCTTTGTGATAGTGCACAGAAATAAAATTGACTTTTATATGGCTTGATATCCAGAACACCTGTAAAACTCATGCTTATAGTCAAGTAGCATTTAAAAACTAGAACTCAGGGATTTTCTACATAGAAAACTGGGCTGTATAGGAACAAAGACAGATTTGTTTCTTTCTTTAAACATTCATTCAATGTTTTTTTTCTAATTTATACTACATTGATTTCCATCTGACACTGTTATTTCCTTTCTTCTTCTAGTTGCTGTATAATTTTTCTTTTAATTTCTGAAGGTGGATACACAAATTAGTGTTTTGAGACTTTCTGATACATGTACAGTCTTAGTGTCAAAATTTTACCCATATATATGCTTTAACGGTGTTGTGGTTTGTTTAAATGTCCTTCCAAAGCCTCATGTGGCCATGGAGGGCCAGGCCTTATTAGGGTGGCTTAGTCTAGTGTTTGTGATTGGTTTGTTGTTGTTGTCTAGTGTTGGGACTGGCTATGTGAGTGCTGTACCCTCCCAGGGGCCGGTAACTCACATACAATATAAAGGAGGGAAAGAAGCCTGGTTTTCTCCTTTTTACTGTTTGCTCTTGTCACTTGCTGCCCACCAGGAATGGTTGCCCCTTAGCCTTCTTTGGAGCCTGCTGAGTATGCACTGAAACTTCCAAAAACTGTAAGCTAAATAAACCTGTCCTTCCCTAATTATGGCTGTCAAGTATTTTGTAACTGCAATGAAAGAAATGTAACCAAAATGAATGAGCATCCACAAAGGTTCATATATATTTTCATTTTGTACAGTTCAAAAATTTTCTAATTTTGATTTTGATTTCTTTTTTGATATACGAGTTTTTAAGAATATGTTATTTGTTTTCTATTTACGTTTCAAATACTTGGAAATTCCAAGAGAATTTGTGCATTTATAGCTAATGCAAAACATTTGTGATCACAGCACATACCTTTATTGAGGTAAATTCATTTGTAATCATTTAATTTTGATTTATAGGCCAAAATGCTATGTATTATGTCAATATTTCACAGAATTTTCTAAATATGGATTGTTTATATTCAGGTAGCATCGGAGCCATATATTTTCATTACCTTCTAAATTTCCTTCCCATGTTTATCATCACTATCATCATCATTGTTATTTTTATTATTACTTATTCAGGGGTAAGAATACTTATAATAACATCTACCATCTTAGTAAATTTTAAGTGTAAAATGGAGTTTAAAATATAGTTAGTATGCTTGTATAGTTATCCTCAAACTCAGTGAGCTAAATATATTACTATGTATAGACTTTATGTCAATCATGACACTGAAAAGTAATTAGTAATTAAAAACATATAAGAAAAAGCAAAACAAAACAAACAAAAATCTCTTTCTGTGATTTTGATGTGCACTACTTTAAAAAATGTCAGTTTGGCCAAATTGTCAGATAGTTTTTTTAATTTTATTTTTCTCCTAATTATTCAAAAAATATTTCATGCTGTTTGGGATTGGTAGGCCTGCCCTTCACCCACAGGGGAACCACAAGGACACTGGCAACTTATCCTGGGCTATTCAGGACTGGGAATATCATGGAGACCAGCAGCTTGGCCTGGGATGCTTGAGACTGGGAACATTGCGTGGACCAGAGACAGAGGGCCTGAGGTGCCTGAGACTGCCATGCTAGGCCACCCCCTTCTCCAGGAACATCTAGGAAGCGTGCCACAGGCCTATAATGCCTGAGACCTCATATTCTGGACATGCCTTTCCACCATGAACATTGGACTACAGTGGTCTACCATACTGGCTTGATGATAGGCTCAGGAACCCCTCACCCAAACAGAAGACTTCATCAGGCTTCATTCAGTGTGGTGAGTTTCCCCATAAAATAGAGGTCTGCAGTGGGTAAATAGGAGCAGAAGTGAAACTCCCTCCAAGTGTAAGACCTTGGCTAACCTGGCAAAAGAGTGGGTAAACCCCTCCCCCACACAGAGAACATCAGACAGGTTGAGGAGTGTGCCAATATCACCCCTTCCCAACTTAGAGGAAATTAAAAGAACTTATGAGACCCCCAGTGGCACAGTAGGGCCTCAGCTGACACAAACACTATAGCCAGGGAGACCTGGTGACCTGCAACAACCTGAAGATATAACAACAGCAGAAACTAAGAGTTGCCCTACATCAATACTTCTGGGCTAGATAGCCTAGAAAGAATATAGGACTCACCCAACAGGCACGGTAGGAGGAATTCAGGAGACTAGATCTCCTCTTCATGGTGGTACACAGCAATTTGGCAAATATCAACCCACAGTAGAACCCTGAAAATCACACTGCAGAAAGTTGTGACTGTTGGAATAGAAAGACCAGAAATTTACCCAAAAGGTGAAAATGCCTAAACAAAAAGGCAAAATGGAATCCCGAACATCTATTCCATCAGGGGCAAGTGCAGGAAGTAATGAAATAGAGGACCCTAAAATTCATACAACAGAAATCTCTGAAAAGATAGCAAATGGAGTAAAGAAACAAATCCATGAGGCTATGGAGGAAATCAAATTAGAAATAATGTCTTATGTAAAGACAAAAGTGACAACCTTAGTAAATGAGCTGCTCAGTATAGCTAGAGAAGAAACAGATAAGAAACTACAGAAGCATGGGAAATTGATTGAATGCAGAAATTGATCGACAATGCAGAAAACAAGCAGAATCTATGAAGCAAATTGAAAGCGATATGTAAGAAACAAAAAATTGCATTGAAAGCCTGCAAATCTGTTTAAATGAAGCTGAGCATAGAATTTCAGACCTTGAGGACAGGATTGCAAGAAGCAATCTTGAAAGGGTAGAACTTATAAAAACAACAAAGCAGCATGAAATGATAATCCAACAGCTACAAGATGATGCCAGGAAAAACAATGTTAGAATAATAAGCATTAGTGAGGATGTAGGAGTTAATGCAAAGGATATAGCTAAGCTGTTCACAGAAGTAATGGCAGAAAATTTCCCAAACATAGGGAAAAAATCAGATATACAAATAAGTGAGGCATATAGAACACCACACAGTCATAAACAACATAAATTTACACCCAGACATATAATTACTAAGATCTCAGACATACAGCATAAAAACAGGATACTAAAAGCTGTTAGAGAAAAGGCACAACACACCTATCAAGGAAAGCCTATTAGTATCACAGCAGACTTCTAGCACAAACCTTTAGGTTAAGAGGAGCTTGGAGTGAAGTATTTTAAGCCCTAAAAGAAAACAACTTTCAACCCAGACTGACATACCCAGCAAAACTGTCTTTCAAATTTAATGGAAAAAAAAGATATTTCCATGAAAAAGAACAACTAAAGAAATTCATATCCATGAAACCAACCTTAGAAAGATTGATGAAGGGCATCCTAGATACAGATAAACATGACCACAATCTCCAGAACAACAACAGAAAGAAATCACCAGGCTGGACAAGAAAAGAAACAAGAGAGAAAAGCAGGAAACTAACAACAGTAACACAACATGGCAAAGTCAAGCCAGTACATATCAGTGATATCTATAAATGTAAATAGGCTCAGTTCACATATCAAAAGAAACAGGTTGACAGAATGGATCAAGAAACAGGATCCCACAATATGCTGTATAAAAGAAACACATCTGACTCAAAAAGAAACTCATATATTAAAAGTCAATGGATGGAAAACAGTATTCCATGCAACAGAAACTCAGAAAAAAGCAGGAGTAAGTATTCTATTTGCAGACAATGTGAACTTCAAACCTAAAATGATTAAAAGAGACAAAGAAGGTAACTACATACTCATAAGTGGAAAAATGCAAGAGGAAGAACAAACAATTATAAATATATATGCACTAAACACAGGAGCACCCAACTATATAAGACAGATACTAAAGGACATGAAAAACCAAATACAAAAGAACACAATTATTATAGGTGACCTTAACAGTCCACTGTCACAAAGAGATAGATCAACTAGGCAAAAAATCAGCAAAGAAATAATAGAACTAAATCATACCTGTGAGCAATTGGACTTAGTAGATGTTTACAGAATGCTCCACCCAACCACATCAGAACACGTTCTTGTCAGCTGCCCACAGGACATTCTCCAAAATAGACCATATATTATACTATAAAGCATTTTTAAGTAAACGCAAAGGTATTGAGATTGTCCCATGCATACTATCTGACCATAGTACAATGAAATTGGAAATTAATGGCAAAAGAAACTGCAAAACTGGCATAAATACATGGAAATTAAATAACAACCTTTTGCACAACCAGTGGTCTACAGAAGAAATTAAAGAAGAAATAAAGCAATGCCTACAATTCAAGGAAAATGCAGACACAACATACTGTAATCTGTGGGATGCAATGAAAACAGTCTTAAGATGAAAATATATAGCAATAAATTGTCATATCAAGAAAACAGAATGAGCACAAATAAACAATCTAATGCTCCATGTCAAGCTTCTAGAAAAAGAAGAGCAAGTTAAATCTAAAGCTCATAGAAGAGAGGAAATTGTAAAGATTAGAGCAAAAATCCATGCAATTTAAACTAAAAAAATACAAAAAATTAATGAATCACAAAGCTAATTTTTTGAGAGAATAAACAAAATTGACAAACCTCTAGCTAACCTTATAAAGAAAAAGAAAGAAAAAACCCAAATTCATGCAATAAGGACTGAAAAGGGGGAAATTACTATAGATCCCATGGAAATTCAAAAGATCATGAACACCTACTTTGAAAATTTCTACTCACATAGAAAGAAAAACACAGAGGAAATGGACAGATTTCTAGAAACATATGAACTACCAAAGCTCAACCAAGAAGATATAGCAATTTTGAATAACCCAATATCAGCTATTAAAATTGAAAACGTAATAAAAAAAGCTACCAACAAAGGAAAGCTCAGGTCCTGGTGGGTTCACAGCTGAATTCTATAAGAAATTTAGAGAAGACTTGATGCCAATACTCCTTACACTCTTCAATGAAATTGAAAAGAAAACAATCTTCTCTAATTCATTCCTGGAGGCAAGTATTACTCTGATACCAAAACCAGAGAGAGACCCAACCAAAAAGGAGAACTATAGGCCAATCTCACTAATGAACATAGACACAAAGATTCTCAATAAAAAAATTAGCAAGTAGAATGCAGCAAATCATCAAGAAGATTATACATCATGACCAAGTGGGGTTCATTCCAGGAATGCAGGGATGGTTTGACATATGCAAATCAATAAATGTAATACACCACAACAGAGCCAAAAACAAAAAACACATGGTCATCTCAATAGATGCAGAAAAAGCTTTTGATAAGGTCCAACACATGTTCATGATAAAAATCCTTCAGAAACTTGGAATACACGGTGTCTACCTCAACCTTATAAAGGCCATCTTTGAAAAACCAACAGCCAATGTTATACTAAATGGACAAAAACTGAAAGCTTTCACTTTAAAATCAGGAACAAGACAAGGATGTCCACTATCACCACTGCTATTCAATATAGTTCTGGAAACACTAGACAGGGCAATCAGACAAGAGAAAGAAATAAAAGGAATAAAGGTAGGAAAGGAAGAATTTAAATTATCACTATTTCCAGATGACATGATACTCTATATAGAAGACTCAAAAAATTCCATTAAAAGACTACTAGAGGTAATAAACATATTCAGCAGTGTAGCTGGCTACAAAGTCAATGCTAAAAAATCAATAGCATTCCTGTACACAAACAAGAACCTCACTGAGAGAGAAATTATGGAAATATTGCCCTTCACAATAACATCTTAAAAAATCTTGGAGACATAGGTGTAGGCAGAGAATTCATGAACAAAATGCAAATTGCATGGGAAACACTTCAGAGAATCAATAACTGGGATCTCATATTATTGAAAAGTTTCTGCACTTCTAAAGAAATCACAATCAGAGTGAAAAGAAAACCCACAGAATGGGAAAGAATTTTAACCAGCAACCCCTCAGACAAAGGACTTATATCCAGAAGGTATAAAGAATTGAAAAATAGCAACCCTCCCAAATTCAAAGACCCTCTCCAAAAATGGGCAGCTGAGATGAACACACAGTTCTCAGATGAAGATTTACAAATGGCAAACAAATACATGAAGAAATGTTCATCATCACTGGTCATTGGAGAAATGCAAATTAAAACAACATTGAGATATCTTCTCACACTGGAAAGAATAGCTGCCATCAAGAAATCAACAAATAACAAATGTTGGCGAGGCTGTGGGGGAAAAGCAATACTGCTCCACTGTTGGTGGTAGTATAGACTGGTGCAACCACTATGGAAATCAGTATGGAGAATTCTCAGAAGACTACGACTGGAAGCTCCATTCAACCCAGCTATTCCCCTCCTGGGTATTTTCCCAGAGAAACTGAAAAGTTCATATCACAGTAATATGTGTGCACCCATGTTCATAGCATCGCAATTTGTAATAGCTAAATCTTGGAAACAGCCATGATGCCCATCAACAGCAGAGTGGATGAAAAAGATGTGGTATTTTTATACAATGGAATATTACTCAGCTATAAAAAAGATGATCTTGAGGCCTTCATAGGGAAATGGAGACAACTTGAGACTATCCTCATTAGTGAAATAAATAAGAATCATATTTATAAATATCACATTGTGGCTATAGTGGAAAAAGTAATAAGAAGTGTAGGAGTAATAAAACCCAAAATGTGTAATTATTACTGTAAAAAAGAGAGGAAAAGAAAGTGCTCTAAAGGATATAACTGCATGTGTCATTAAGTGTGTAAGATAGATGACCATATTACTGTTTTTGTCAGAATGTTGAGCAGAATCATTTACAGTCTCATTATTTGAATGTGTACTTTATATGTGTTAACTTTGTAAGTTGAACAACTATTTCCAATGATGACAGCATGTAACTTATCAAGTGGTGATTTCTTAGTATTTTTGTTTTTGTTTTTGTTGTGGTTGCTGTTCTTTTTTTCTTTTTTTTTCTTTCCCCTTTGGAATTCTGTATTGTTGCTACCCACTTTCTGTTTTGTTTGTTTGTTTTTTCTTCTTCTCTTTAAATAAAAAAAATATTTCATGGGAAAGGCATGACAATCTGTGAATTTGACTGTGTCTTCTTATCATGTCTAAATGTTTAATTTACTAAGCCCACTACTATTGAGGATTATTATGTAATCTTGTTTAATGACATTAATTCCTGGAGGATTCTCCTGACTTATGTTATAATGATATATATTTATTCAGCTTTTCTGTTTTAAGTAATGTTGTTATATATTTATTGTGTTCTTATTATAAATAACATGCTGTTTTACTTCTATATAAATGGTAATTTCTGTCTTTTTATTGTGATGCTTAAAATATTTACATTTGGCCAGGTATGGTGGCACACTCCTATAATCCCAATGCTTGGGTGGCTGAGGCAAGAGAATTCTTTGCAAGTTCAAGACCAGCCTGGGCTACAAAGTGAGCCCAAGGCCATCCTGAACCACATAGTGAGACCCTGTCTCAAAAAGAGAAAATAATTTACATTTTGTGTGGTATTGATAAAAGTTGTTTTAAAAATCAATTATCATATTTTTGTTGTTCATTTCAGGCTTTTTTTACTGGTCTTTTCTTCTTGGGATACATATGTTTTAATTCTACGGTCATGCTTACAAGTATTTTGATCTCTGTTATAACTCTTTGTTGTCTTTGGGGCACCTTTAAGGTACATAATATATATTCTTGAATTATAATATCTCTGTAAGTCATAATTTACCACTGTACAGTTAGCATAAGAATGGTAACTGAGGGGGCTGGGGATTTAGCTCAGTGGTAAACGTGCCTGCCTGGTAAGTGCAAGGTTATGCGTTCTATGCCAAGTACCAAAAAAAAAAAAAAGTAAGTGATGCATTTCTATTTCTATACTCTCAAATGTTTTCTTTTGTTATAAATTTTAACCACATACAACACTGCTCCTATATTGTATTGTTTCCTCTGTTTTAATAGTTAGATAGCTTTGTCCAATTTTACTGGGAGGTAATAGGCAAACATCATATATTTTCAGGGTATGCAATGTGATGTTCAAAATATGTATACTTTGTGTAATGATTGTCAAAACAAATCTAAAAACATATCAATTTGTTCATGTGATTACTTTCTATTGTACAGAATATTAAATCTTTATCCATTTAGCTACATTGAGTGATAAATAATAATTACCATGATGTGCATTAAACCTACAGAACTTATTGATAAATTTATACACTTTGACCAACATTGTACAATTTCCCCCATTTCCTGCTCACTCTTTTCTACTCTCTATTTCTATGAATTCAATGATCTTGATTTCATATGTGAGACCATTCAGTATTTATATTTCTGTGCCTGAATAATTTCATCTACTAGAGTGTCTTCCAGATTCATACATATTACTACAAATAACAAAATTTACTTTTTTTTCTGTGACCAAGTTCTACTAAGTCACATCACTTTTCATTTTCACAATTTTAATTTTGTCTTTTTATTTTATCTATATCTTATTATTACTTTTGAAAATACAGAATACTGCAATGCTACCTGATCTAATGTTTAGCTGCTAATTCTATCATCTATGTCAGTTCTGATTTTAGATTTATTAATACTATCACACATCATATTTTATATCTTCTTTGCATTCTTAGCTATTGTTATTAAACACTAGACATTAAATTTAACCATGATTTTTTGATATGTTTGAAACCTATAATTATTCTTAAACTCCATTTTTATACAGCTTAGTTATTGAATAATTGTGAAAGTAGAAAAATAGCAGCATTTAATTTTTGCCTCATTTATCCCCAGTTACTGTGCAAATACTTTGTAAATTTCTGAATACTGTTTACAATACCCAATATTTGTGTGGAATATGAAATTTTCTAGCATAGTTGATGGATCTATGTATCTCTACAGCAATACCATCTATATCATCTATATCTATATATCAACTATATCTATATAAAATCAATGAAGGGAATAATCTCAGATACTAGGCATTTAGTTATCATGAATCTGACTTCTTCCACTGTTGTATTTAATAAACTCTAGACACTGTCATTTTGCATACTTTTGTTTCCACCTCTACTTCATACTTTTCACTGGATTTGTCCTAATTTCTCCTTCCCTAAGTTTTGCACTGGATACTCTCTACAAGTTGGAACAGATGCTCAAATTGCATTTTCCTCTGTATTTCAGGGATCATTATTCCTCAGTGTTTTCTGGTCTATGTTTTAAATATAATTGTGTCATATCTTTTATCCATTGTGTCTATGTCTTGTTTAAGCTGCAAAGGTAAATGTAATCTTTTGTTAACAAATTTAGATAAAGATCAAATTCATTTTTTAAAGATGGAATTCTTTTTTAAAGCTAATTTTGCAATAATCTGTGCAGCACTTTTTTGTCCATGTTGTCCTAAACACTTGACTAAAACATATGCTCAGTCAGTAGTTGATAAAGCCTAAATGTTAACTAAAAGTTTATATCTTTGATATGTAATCTATTCTCAATACAAATAAACCATCTATTTAAAGGTCTTAAGGTCAATGTTTTTAGAATCAAGACACAAGTGTTTGCTCTATTGTCTTGATTCTTGTTATAAAAACTAATTGAATTACTAAGGTCTTTTGATGGAAGATTCCTCTGTTATTTAGATTATGTACACTTAATAGATCAGAAATAAAATAAATCCACACTATTTACATGTATGATAACTAGGTACATGGAGTGATTGAGGGAGTTATATTTCTTCTTCTATGACTGTTGCCTCACTTATTTAAGATGAGCTGTCCAAATCATGTTGGCGAATAGCAATACATCATCTTGCACACAAAAATAGAAGAAAAACCTATGAGTAAACATCTGAGTTACTGACTACCTCCTGTTACTGTGTTTCACACCAAATTCATACAGAATTCCCATTTCTTTGTTTTTATCTATTAGAATAAGTGGGGTATCAATATATTGTTCTACATAAGGTCAGGCTTAAAATCACTGGCAGCTTTAAGAGAAAATGAGTCATTTATTTTTGAAAGAAGGAAACAGGTTGGAAGTCTTTTATTTATTTTTTTATTTTATTTAAAGAAAAAAACAGAAAAAGGGTAGAAATAATACATAAATTCAAAAAATAAACAGCATGAACTCACTAGTTGATAAATTACAAATTGTCCTCTTAGAAACAGTTGTTTCAATTACAAAAGTAAAGCATACAAAGTGGACATATAAACAGCATGACTGCAAACAGTTCTGTTCAACTATCCAACAAAAACTTAGTAATATGGTTATCAGTTCTACACACTTAAACATGCATGCAGTTATATCCTTTAGGATATTTTCTTTTCCTCTCTTTTTTACAATAGCAATTACACATTTTGGGATTTATTACTCCTACACTTCTTATTACTTTTTACACTAGAGATACAATGTGATATTTATAAATATGATTTTTATTTATTTCACTAATGAAGATTGCCTCAAGTTGTCTCCATTTGCCTATTAAGGCCTCAAGATCATCCTTTCTAATAGCTGAGTAATATTCCATTGTTTAAAATACACATCTTTTTCATCCACTCTGCAGTTGATGGGCATCTTGGTTGTTTCCAAGATTCAGCTATTACAAATTGTGCTGCTATGAACACAGGTACACACATATCACTGTGATATGAACTTTTCAGTTTTTCAGGGAAAATACTCAGGAGGGGAATGCTGGGTTGGATGGAATTTCCAATCCTAATTTTCTGAGAATTCTCCATACTGATTTTCATAGTGGTTGCCACCAATGGTGGAGCATTGTTCCAAATTGTACATGAAAGGGTTTGTTTGTTTGTTTTGTTTTGTTTTGTTTTTTCTTTTTTTGGTACCAGGGATTGAACTCATGACTGTGTGCTTGCAAGACAGGAGCTTATGCCACTGAGCTAAATCCCCAGCCCCTGGAAGTTTTTTTTAAACTTAAAAAAAATAGCAATAAAATTTCCTGTCTTTGAGTCAGCCTCATTCCTTTTATACTTTCTACAATTTTTCTTTTTTTAATGTATAAAAATTCCTTATCATTGTAATGGAGCTGCTTTCACATTTCTCACAGATAGTATGGATTTTCTCAATAATATATTGTCACATCTACTTGTTAGAGAAATTTCTATTTTACCAATCTAATGTTGAATATTATACTATTTTTATTGTTTTTTTTTATCAGACAGGGTCTTCCTTTGCAATCGAGGGTGGCTTTGAACTCATTGTGTAGCCCAGAGTGGCCCAGAACTTGCAGTGTTCCTCGTGCCTCAGTGTTACAAATTCTGAGATTGCAGATTACAGGTTTATACTACCACCCACCACAACAGGTTTTTATATGATTATGACATAACTGTTTCTAATTTTATTTTAATTTAATTTAATTTAATTTAATTTAATTTAATTTAATTTAATTGGTACTGGGAATCAAAGTCATAACCTCTCACTGGCTAGGCAGGCTCTGTACCCTGAACTATATCCTCTGCCCCAATATAACTAAGTTTCAAGTTGGATGGTTGAAGATATATTTGACCACTCTTCCTGGTGTTTTTCTATATAATTATTGTTAACACCTATTGTATCAATGTAATTTGATAAACTTTTACTTCTCTAAATTTGGTTGGTTTGGAAGATAGATTACACATTTCACCAAATCTGACTAATAAGCCATGCAAAACTATTAATAGCTTGCAGAAAACATATAACTAAATTTTCAGGGACTACCAAAACTTTAAGATGATGCAAAAAGTATGAAAAATTTTGATTTGGAGTTGAAATATGCCTTCTATTTCTAAAACTGTATCCCCTCTATCTTCATTCAACATCATTTGCATCCTTCTATCAACCATTTGAATTCTTCACTATATAAATGTTCAAAATGTATTGTCAAATTGTGTACATCTTACTTGTAAGAATGTAAAATATGGTTCCATAAAACATAATCATTCTTTTAAAATTAAAAATTTAACTGCACAAAGGAAGTTTTCATTTATATTCTGATTTAGAACTTTAAATGATCTTAACTCACAATTCAAGTAAAACATTTATGTAAGTATTTAAGAAAATGCTTCAGAAAAAAATCAAAAATTCTGATTTCTAACATGGTATTTTAATGCTAACACAAATTATTCTTTGGGCTACTTCATAAAATATACCTATTTCAGATGAAATTAAACGTACTCTCAATTGCAAAGATCTAGATAGTCTTGAATTATTATTAGAGGAGATTTATGAATATTAAGTACATAAACATACGATATTAAACTATAATATGTGCATATTTGACATTAGGTGAGTCATAAGAAAAAATGGCATATGCAAAAATATATTTGTTTTACAGAGATAAATTGTACTTTTGTTTGCCAATAGTCTTCTGCTATCACACAATAAAATTGATTCACCAAGTATTTATAATGGCACCATATTTGAAAATGAAAGAAATGAATAATTTAAAAACAAATCCCTTCTATTGCATATTGGTTTGTATCTGTTAAAACTGATATTCTACCTAATTCCTTTGAAAAATAAGTTAGTAGAAATGTAATTTAAATATGAATACAAAATGTAAGTATTTAATTTTAAAAACTGAAATCACAGCTTTTGATTTTTCTTTTCTCTTCTTTTCATGACTATACCTACAAAGACCCCTGTGGTTTAAATAACTAGTGTGTGTACACTAATAAAAATCCCATTAAATTAAATGGCCAGTAGGCATGTTGAATGTCCTGTCGCAATTTCAGAAGACAGTTTGTTACCAGACACCCTGCTATGAACATTTTATTTTATCAGAGTTAAGAGAAACATTTACAAAATCTATTTATTTCCATTTTAAAAGTTTAGAGGATCCTGTAAATGGTAGCATTATAATATTTTTTCTTCATGTAACAAAATGGTTGGGTAGATTCTACATGAGGCACTATGTAGAATACCCTATAGCAAATGTATATAATCAACACAATCAGTAATTTCCATTCCCTCAACTATTATTTCTTTCTTCCTTTTGTGAGCACTAAAAGTAGCAATTCAGTGCATATTGTATTATAGGAAACTGTTTACAGCACATAGTGTACCTGTGTTCTGACTGAAATAATTTCAGAAGTACAGAAGTATTTTTTTTTGCTAATGTTCTCTGCTTCACTTTAATTTTTATTTATTTTTCAATGTGATCATGGGCTCAAATTTTGTGGACTTGGAATATCTTACTGTGGTTTAAGGTAGCTTTTCCAATAATGGTCTAAATATGTGATATGTATAATAGAGTAGAAAACTATTAGGGCCCTGCATGGCAGGTGAAAATTTTGGAAAATTAATGAAAAATAAAGCAAGACACTGGGAAACTGCAGCAATTTCAGATGAAAGAAGGAAAAATTACCAAATGAAGGTTGACAGTATAAAATCAAGAAATCAAACCCCTCTTTCTTATTTGTACAAATTAATACATAAAAAATGATTAGAGTTTTATATTATTTGGGATGAGCTATCAACAATTAAGTCTTAGCTTCTATGTTATCAGAAGACAAGAAGCAAAGTAGAATACAGATAAAGCAATCTAAAGAGTGTGAAACATGCTTGATGGGAAAGATGGCAGTTGACTTGCATTAAACAGAGAGGGCTTTTCTGGTAATATAAAGACTCTGTGAAGATTACTTATGCAGTCAGTACTAAACAGAAAATTAAGTTCAGTTTATAGTGAAGGACAATAAAGTCACAAGAAATATCAGTGTCTCCGTATCTTGGTTACCATTCGCCATTGAGATAAAATACCTGACAACCACAGTGAAGGAAGGAAAGGCTTATTTATCTTACAGTTTTTGGAGGTTTCAGTCCATACTCAGTTGGCTCCAAGTCAGGTTGTCATGGCTGAGGGGCAACCGTAGATGGCTGGCACAAGTAACAAGAGCAAAAGGGCAAAGGAGGAACCCATGTCTCCTTCCCTTATATAGTATGACAGTTACACTCCCCCTCCCCGACAGATGCAGTGTTCACACCACCAATCCCAGTTCTAGACAACAAACCAATCACAAATGCTAGAGTCAGCTATCACCATGACTTCATGAGGCTTGGGAGGCCATTCAAACATAAACCGTAACATTTCATGGCTGGCTCTCCAAAGATTAATGAAGGTCCTTTATGCAAAAGACCTATAATCTATGTCATAAGTGTTTTCTAAAGTCCTTACAGTTTCAGCACTGCTGAAAAATCCAAGACCCAAGTCTCCTCCAAGGTCTAAGGCAAAGTCTTAGCTGTAACCCCCTGTACAAATGAAAAAAAATTTAAACATTTTCAACATTCAATGGCACAAGATAAACTACCATTCAAAACGGTACAAACAGGAATACAAATGATTGGGACCAACGGAAGTCCAAAATCCAGAAAGGCAAACATTAAGTCTTTGAGTTCCATGCTCAGCATCTGAAGCATTTTGTGGCAGATTGTGAACTCTAAAAGACTTGAGTGATTCCACCCCCATGGCACTTTCAGAGGTTTTAGCTTCCATGATTTCTTTCTTGGGCTATCTTTGCTCTGTCTCTGCAGGTTTCCTTAGACAATCCACTCTCCTGGCTTTTCCAAATTTCTGAGTTCTCTACTGTAACTTTGGCTTCACCCTCATATCTTCACATACTGTCCTCCCAGATGCACACTGCCTGACTTCTCAGGCCTTCTAAAGTTGAGTGGAAGCCTTTTTAACCTCATAACTCATGCATCCTGTGTGCACTTAAAATCAATACCATGTGCATGCCATCACGGTCTGCTGCCAGCTGGAGTAGTAGTCAGGCTTTCTCTATCTTGGTTGTAGGAATTAAGTGCCTGGATCACTGAGCACTCTGAATTGGATTATAAGGAAGAGATTCTCTATGCTGCTGCCACTCTGAACCAGGTGGGGCCACCACCAGTTTGAAACCTTGTATGATCTCTGACACCATTCTGGAACATGGTGCTCTGCAGCTTCCTCCTTCAAGCAAAGCCTTTCAGTTTTGCAGTTTTGAGGCTGCAAAAGATGGGGACTCATTACTTCTTTCTGTGATGCCTGCAGGCCATCTTTTTAAAGTTTCTATTCCCTCTCAGCAATCCAGATTTCAGTTCTGTCTTTACAGTCCACAGCTTTCTGGCCAAACTCACAACATTTTAAATCATCCTGCTGGACTCTGCTCTAGATTCACAACATAAATCTGCCTAAAAGCCCCCAATAATAGCCAAGTCACTGCTTCAACATTTGACTGCCTTGGAATTTCTTCTGCTAGGTTAATCAGTCCACTGTCCTTAATGTCAGTCTCAGGCAAAGTCTCATGACATGATCAAAATTCATACAAATTTTCTACCAAGCTGTAACACATGTTGTCTAGAGTCCAACAACCAATGCATTCCTTCTTCATAGCAGAAACCTCGAGAGCCTGATCTTTACCAGTAGGTTTTCTAGCAGCCTTCTGGTTCTCAGCTCTGACCTGGCTCTCCCCTACAGAACAGCCTATGCTGTTTCAATGCCACTCTTTCCAGCAACATCTCCAAACCTTTCCAAACACTTCCAACAAGCCATTCTCAAAGGGTCCTGAAGCAAGTGGCCAAGTATAGTCACAGTAATGTCTCCGCTCCTGTGCTATCAAATTATGTCTTTTTTACTTTTCTCTCATTCTTGAGACAAAATACCTGAGACCCAAAATGAAGGAAGGAAAGGTTTATTTATCTTAAAGTTTTTGGAGATTTTAGTCCACACTCAGTTGGTTCCAAGGAATGGTGGCATGGCTGAAGGGTAGATGTTCATGGTGGCCACAAGTGACAAGAGCAAAAGGGCCGAAGAGGAAAGCATGCCTCCTTCCTTTTCTTATATAGTATGACAGCTACCCAGCCCTGGGTGTATGCAACATTCACATTGCCAATTCCAGCATTAGACAACAAACCAATCACAAACACCAGAGTCAGCCATCACCGCGACTGCATGAGGCTTGGGAGGCCATCCAAATACAAACCGTAACATTAAGGAAACCTGAAACTGTAAGAAGTGAAGAGAGAAACACATGTATTATGTAAGACTTGAAAGGAAAATGTGCCACAATTCTAGGCAAGGTGATAGATTCACAGACATAGACAGACCAAGAATTCTTAATAAACAGAGTAATAATTCATATAATAATTGATAAATATGTGCTATAGTAATGTTAAATCAAATCTCCTTAAAGAATCCTGCATACAAAGAATACTAAGTGTATTTCTAATATCTTTGCTAATATTAAGAAAGAAGTAATGAAATAATATCTCAGGATATTTAAATAGAGATCAGAGAAATGAGGTAAGACATGTAGAAAATTAAAATATTTTTAAATGAATCATCTAGTTATCAGCTAGTTTCTAATTGCAAGAATTAAATATGTAAGCTATGATAATAGCTTTTAGATTTTGATTTTAAAGATAATTCTCCATACAACTGGGATAAAGTTGGGAAAGGCTACTTAAAAATCCCTAAATAACATCTAGAGATTCTTCTTGAGGAAGTTACTTTATTTGATAAATGATGTGGCTAAAACAACATGTAAAAAAAGAAGTATTTGAAGCTTTACTCTAGTAGTAATATTAAGATACTCTATATGGAGATTTGTTGTCTGTTTACTGTATAGTTGCAATTTGAATATTGTGGCACAAGCTATTTATCTAAATAGCAATTTTAACCACTTAGAAAAATAAAAATATCAATAAGGGTAAAGTTTACCTGAAAGAAAACAGAGAACAAATCTAGTGAAAATGTGGAAGTGAACGCAAGAGCAATCTAATATTCTGTGATTGTTTTAAATTTTTGTCTTGTTCAGAATAATCTAGAAATAGACTATCGAGTAGGTTAATTCAGAAAACAATTTTATTTAATTTCATACATCTTTAAATATGTGTTATTGAATATTTTCTTGAAAGAGAATAAATGTGTTTCTAATATCCTCCTTACAAAGAATCTAAATCCTTGAAGACCAGAAGGCTTGACCAGGGTGCAATATCACCTGTCCCTCATGAAGAAGGGGAAGCAAAGAATAATGAAGCAGAAGAAGCTGAGGGTAAGATGCAGAGTGCTGTCCTTACAGAGTCTTCGCAGTAAATGATGCTTCTGTTTCCTCAAGAGCACAGACAGACACTGTTCTATGAAGTTTTCAAATTCAGATCTATGTGCTTGTTTTGAATGTACTGAGTATAGTGAGCTCTTACTATGCTAGGTTAGGACTAGATGTAGGTGTGAAGCTAATGAAGCAGACAAGTCTACTTCTCATACTATTCACAGTTTGGGGACATTGAAACAATAATACTTAAAGTTTGAAAACTTACCATGCTAGATATTCTGTTTGGAATAGTGACCTCATTAGCTGAAGTTAGAAAGTCTGAGGATATTCTGATATACCCCATAAAATAATATGTATGTAAAGAAAGCTAAGTCTAATATCACTCATAGATTTAGTCAAGAAACTTAACATCTCTGGGCCTCTGTTTCCTTATTTTAAAAGGAAAATATAAAATCTCTCACAAAAGATTTTTAATCTGCTGGAGAAAAATTAAACTCCATTGATGTGTGGATAATTTCAGTGGACAGTAGTAATCTGGAAGTGGAGAAATAAACTTGGACTGGTTCCATGCAATAGCATCCTCAGCTGTGAATGGTTATCTCTTGCCTTTGACCTCTCCACCTTGCTCTGTTACTTACTGAACTGCACTCTGATTTTCTCCCAAAGCTTGGCTTTACCTTGGCAACTTCATGCTGTCCCAATTTCAGTTTCCTCATCTGTTTCATTTCAGAAAGGGCATTGGACAGTTCAGTACATGTCTGCGACTTTTTCACCAACTCCTGATTAACTTTTCTGCGTATTCTCAGAAGGAAGTAAGAAACTCTTTCTCTGATATAACATGTCATTCGGCTTTCATGTAACTTGAAAAGCATTATTACCAAAGTATCAATTTTCTTTTTTTTATAGAGTATTCATGGACCAAAAAGTAAACATTAAGTACACAACTGCCATCAATGGCCGCCGGTGAACTAGAGTGCGTCAATGAAAATGTGCTATGGAAAAGTGTACTGTCATAATTTTATTATTGATTGTATTCTATGCTATACTTTCATTAAACTCATGTAGTTCCCAAGGGAGTATATATCTTTACACTTTCAACTCAGTAAGTACTTAGAGTTGTGCTCTATTAGGGAACATGTTGGAGGTTAATTTTGTTTCGAGAACCCAGCTTAGAATATAGAATAGAGGAATGGGCGTGGCTTTCAGAGGCCAGTGAGTATATAAATCTAGGCTGTCATACAGGAGTCTAGCAGCAGGCCCTGCTAGAAATGTGTATATGTTGACTAAATTCTCCAGGTTTCCCACTTTCTCAACAGAAGTATGTTATAATGGTTGGTGGGATTACAACTAAAATCTCTATACTTTACAGCTGCCACCATCCTCAGGATGTGTGTAAATGTTTTCTTGGCTTTACAGGATTTTGTTCATCAGAGCCACATCGAAAGCTGGTAGGAGAAATTTGTCTGTACTGTGATTGAAAGCAAGTCGAGATCTGTTAAGGAAGCTAATTTGCTCTCTAGGGACCTATTAATAAATCAAATGGATGTTTCTCCCTGATGAGGCATATCAGTTAATTAAGGATGATTGACCCTGCTTTAGGTAGATGAGCTATATGCTGTTCTAAACTGAAATTCATGCCAAGAGGAATGGAGTCTGTCCTATACACTCAAAAGAAGGAAAACCTCTTCACTAAAGATTTTTCAACGGAGTTGATAGTACTTACAAAAAAAGTGGATGGATCAGTAAGTACCTTGATTTATTTTGCTTACAGATATTTATATAATTTTGAAATGTGTCTTGTGAAAAACTAGCTTTGCAGCTTTGTATTTTTAAATCTAGATTTCAGTTTTTGTTAATTAGTAAACTCATAAAAGATGATTAACTTACTGATGTTTCGCCTGCAGCAATGTGTTACAAGGCTGACTTGGCCCTCTCTGTGCTATAGCTGGATGCACTATTACCATCTGCTGGGTGCAGTACAAATCACAAGCACAGCATCTCTAGAGGAAACAAATCAAAACACTCCTAAGTTTAAAAAATTGTATGGATCTATTAAGACTAGAGAAGTATGAATCTACACACTTGTTAGTGTGTGCAAGATTATCCAAATTGTCCTAGTAGAAGTATTTTAAGATTTATCCTAAACATGATATAAATATTGACCTAAAAGCTCTTAATGCTCAAAGTATGATCTGTGGACCTGCGAGATCAGCAGTGTCTGATGGCTTATTACACATGCAAACCTCAGAAGCATTGAATGCTGATCTGTTTTTAGAAAGGATCTCTAGGTGACTCCCACACATATTAAATTGAAAAGTGCTGGTGAACACCTTAGTTATATTTGCATTAAAATATCTATAATGTATTATCATTAAATTTCCAATGGACTACCACACTGTGATATACCACCATTTGCCTCTGATTTTTAAATGCCTATCACACACCTGTATTTGGCAGTATTCTCTGTTGAATGAGGGGAGAGAGAGAGAGAGAGAGAGAGAGAGAGAGAGAGAGAGATGTATTATATGAATTTGGTGACTTAATTGTGGAGGCTAAGAAGTCCCACAATGTGCCCCTAGAAAACTAAAGAACCAGGACCATTAGTTGTACAATTCAATCTGAGTATGAACACTTGAGAACCAGGAAATTGAGTGGTGTAACTCTCAGGTTTAGGTCATAAGATTGAGAAGTGGTAGAGGTTCTGGTTTAAGTACTGAATGGAAAGACCTAAGAATCAAGACCTTTGATATTTGAAGGTTGAGAAATGCAAGTATCCTATCTCATAATTTCTCTTCCTGCAATCTTTCATTCTACTTGCTTCCCTAGTGAATAGGATAATGGCCACCTGTATTGTTCAGGCAGGATATTCCTTTCTCATTATACTAGTTCAAATCCCAGTCTCTTCTTGAAAGATTTTTCAGGAACAATTACAAGCACTGATTAACCAGCCATCTGTGGATCACCTAACCCTATCATAACCCTCCCCCACTGCACATACAGTGAAAACACATGGAGTATACAGACATCTCAGTTACAGGTTGTGGCAGTGTAAGTTTGGCATGTCACCTTAACACTCTAATCTTAACATCCCTCACCTTGTCTTCCATCTCCTAACTCCACTTGTTCATTTTAGTGCAGACCCATTGATCTCCTTGTTTTAGAGCATTTGTACCTGTTCTACCTCTCTGCCTGATGTTCTTACTTCCAGAGACGTATATGTTTAACAATTTCCATGATTCTCTTGTGAAATACAGTGTAATCATAGGCTGTGTCGCACTTTCCGTTAACCCCCGTACTCCTCAGTTTGTGTCCAACCTGATTTTGCTATATGCTTCCTTCTAAAACATAAGGTTACCAGACATTTTATCTATTCATTGATTTCATTTATTATTACACATCCAGTCCAAGTAATATCTCAGCTCTTAATGCGTAGCCATTGGGTCTCTATTCACTGCATTAACAATGGTTCTTCCCACATTATCCATCCACACTTACTTGCTTGAACATGAAGGAAGCATCTGCGTGCAATGTTTGTAAATGAAGACAGAATTCATCATCTCATAAAAGAGATTGTTCTAAATTTGAACAATTACTCATTCTGGATAACTCTTGAAGATTTCTTTTAGTTTATCACAAGTAATTTTGCTTGTTTGTTTTATGGTGTACAAATGTATCACTGATAGTGCGAATAAGGGCAAGAGACAGGTGACTTCATTTAAAGTTATTATATTACTGTATTGTATTGTATTTGTTGCATACTCCATCTGATTCTTGTACGTAGAGAAGGCTCATAAAACAGCAATCTTCATTTTCCTACAATATTCATCCTCTTGGAGAAAGAACACATTTGTGCTTCCTGATACTTTTAAGTTGGAGTGGGACCATAGGGCTGCTCTAGCCAATAAGATGGAGATGAAAGTGTGTGTAACTGGTAACACTGCTGCATTATTTGTTAGAAACACAACAGAACTATTCTTTTTATTCTGATAGGTGACTACCAATGTGTCAGACAAATTTCTCATATTAGTGTGTGTGTCGATGTAGTTTAAATAAGCTCAACATTTAACCCAAGAAAACAAATAATGTTTTTACTTAAACAACCAAAACATTTCTGCTGTTGTTGTTGTGTTTACTTAGCCTATTTTAAATTCTGCCAGTCATTGTCAACATCTCCTGCAATTCATGTCAAGATGCAAATTTCTCCAAGTAGTGTTTGTGGAAACAGGATGTGAAATTCATTTATCTTTGATCGTTGATATCAGTGTTTGGTATAAAACTGATGTTGGTAATTGTTACGTGCTATCATGGGAAGAATGATCAATGCAATGTGAATCAGAAAGCTGAGGCAGTTTTAAAGAAATATGAGTTATGTAACCATGAAAAGTTCTGAGGAGGATAGAATAAAATCCATCTTCACTTCTGAAAGATTCTTTCAGAGGCAGGGTTGCATTTCTCCACTTTTCTAGAAAGCAAAACTCAGAAGGAAAGGATAAGGGAAGAAAAAACAGAAAGGAAAAGAAATGGAAAAGGAAGGAGAAGAAAAAGAAGTTTTAGATAGTTTTAGGAACTTTTGACCTAGATTACTAAGCCATGGCAAATTAAAAAGAAAACCTATTTATACCCATGGGACTATCTCAGATATAAACTACATCTTAGACTGTCTTAGTAAAAACAGGCAAGTATCATTTATATCGAAGTTACAGATATTTTATTGCATTTAAAAATTTAACAATTGTAGCTCATCAATTATTGAGTAGACTTCTGTAAGAAGTGCAAAATTAGCTCTGGATAGATTTAAATACACTTGCGTTCAATATGTGTTTTGTAGCATGGCATATGAGACGCTTGCTAAATCTGAGAATATATGAGTCTAAGGAGAGGAGAAGGAAGGGAAGGGAACACAAAAATAATTCACTTCTGTTCTATGCATGTAACAACTCTCCATGATGAATATAATTACATTCTGCAAATGTAATAATAAAATGAAATACTTAAAAATTAAAAACGTATAAATAAATTCCTCAAAGTAATTTTGCTTACTCTTATTTTCCCTATTGCATTTTTAAGAGTTAAAATGATTGAGTTCTACCTTTTGGATTTAGTGAGGTTATAGCCTCCCTTGTTTGTGATTTGGTTATCAATATTTCACTCAGAAATATTCAATAATTTCTGATGTTTGAATCATTACGGAAGTAAAGTTATGTTAAGTCATACAGTAAAAATAACAGTGTTCTCTATCCAAGTCCTAACCTCAAACGTAACAAATGATTTTATTGAATTATAGGTATGTGCATGTTCTCACACTAAATTTTCAGCCTGAATTTCACTAGAAGCCAGTTGCTTCCAGGTGTAGGCAGAAAGGTTTTTGTGCTTCACTTTTTCCTTTTTTGATTAAGAAATCATATTAACTATTGTTATTCTCTATTATTCTTTTATGAAATTTGGTTCTATTTTTCATAAAATAACAGAAAAACAATCAATGAAAGCAAACAAACAAGCAAAAAGGCCTCTAATATTTGAAAGTGTCCTGAACTATTATATGGGACTTTATCTCAAGTTGGAATTTTGGCATACAGGTTCAACATTCACTCAGAGGTATTGCCATGATTCAGTTTTCATGCTAAGACTTTATACTCAAGGTTTGTCAGACAACAAAATTTATATGCGTCTTTATTCCCTCGTCCCTTGGAACTCTCTGGGAAGAAGAAGAACTAGGATGGGTAAGTGATTTTGCTCATACAGGTTTCTCTGGACCTGTTGCTTCCGATCTGTTATCATTGCTTTTTTTTCTTCCAAGGATATAAAACTTTTGTCACTATTAATACGTATTTTTCTCTTATCCTAGACACTAATTTTAAGCCTACAGCTCCTTTTAGTTGATTCTTTTGTGTTGTTTTTTCCTGTGTTTCATAAATAAATATGCCTATTCCTATCCAAATGATAATCTGTGTATGGGTTCCAAGAACTTCTTTTGTAAGTTACAATAAAAACATAGTAAATCCAAATTGAATATGAACTTAATTTCATATTCTCATTTTAAGAATTCTAATTCCTTATCTTCTGACAGAAAAATGAGAACAATGAAAAGAATATAAATCGGAGAACTTAAAGATAAATTATGACACTTTAAGAATGTAAAGATAAATTAGTGTCCAGGACATGAGCAATGCATTTTGAGTGGGATTGAAATTCAGGACCTCATACTTGCCTGGCAGGTGCTGTGCCATTGAGCTAAATACTCAGCTTGAGCAATGCATTTTCATCACTGTTTTCTTACATCTAGCAGACTGCATAATCATATACTGCATAAAGAAACCAGATAAATACAAAGTTTTTAATAATAATTAAAAGGAAAAAATCACAACATAAGCAAAAATATAAAAATAAAATATATTCAATTGTTTTCAATGTAATACAAGTGCCTCTGAAATGTTTACTCAAGAAAATTTACACCAACCAGCTTATGGAAAAATAAATCCAATTGATACGGTTTATAAAAACTGTAAGTTAAAGTAAGACACAACACCATTCTGGAGTACACTGTGAAAACATGTTAATACATTCAGGTAAAAAGAGACATCAAATGTTTCTATTTCTTAATAAAGTATATAGAAAGATTATCATTTACTGAGTTTACAAATGCGTCCAAATTGCAGATTGCTAAACAGGTTCATATGGTGATTTTGTGTATATTCTAAATTTTTTGGTACATTTCACTGCCAATAGTGGCCTAAAATTAGAAAGAAAAGAGCTAGAACAAGGACCTAGACCATTTATGTGTTTGTTTATTGCTATGGTGTTTTAGCATGATTCCTGTTTTATGTTGCCCATAAGCTTACCAAGCGTATCGTGTTATACAATCCCTCAGTCACACTCATTAGAAGCTGGCATATTGTATAGGAAGAATGGCAGTAAGTTAAGAAAACTCAGTTTTGAAGTATATGGAGTTAGAAGATAGTCTTGAAAAATATTCTTCTTCCTGTAAGTGAAGGATTTAATTATCTTTTAAAAAAATAGTCCAGCTATTCTCCTTCTGGATATTTCCTTAGCAGAATATCCATGTCACAGTGATATATGTGCACCCATATTAATAGCAGCACAATTTTTAATAGCTAAATCTTGGACACAATTGAAATGCCCATCAATGATGGAATGCATAAAAAAGTTGTGACATTTTTATACAATGGAGTATTACTCAGCTATAAAGAAGGATAAAGTTGCTGCTTTTTGGGTAAATAGATGAAACTTGAGACCCTACTCATATGTGAAATAAATTGGACTCCCATGTGTAAATATTGTATTGTCTCTCTACTACAAAAAACTGCAACAGTAAATAGGATCCAAAATATACAATAGATATTATGAAAGTGAAAGTGAAACAAACTGCTCAAAAGGAAAGGACAACTAGGGTAGGGGAAAGGAGAAAAGACAGAAGGGCAAAGATTACATGTCTGCATATATAATTGTAGATAGACAATCATACTACTGATCTCTCTTAGTTCATCAAGAAGAATAGTTTATACTGTCATTGTTCAATTGTATGAGCATTTTTATACTTATATCTTTTAAACTGAACAACTGTATAGATAACCATGTGTAATATATTAACCAGTGTTAATCTCCTATTACTTTATTTTGAAATTCTATATCATTGTTTTTAAAAGTAAAGATTAAAAAAGATCACATTTTGATCAATCTAGACAAAAGATGATTTATTTTCTGTGTTTCAAAAATAGTTTAAAATAGTGTTAAGACAATATAACCCAAAATGTAATTAAAACATATTTCGGAGGTTTTAATTAATAAATGCTTCTGAATGAAGTTTCTGTTAAAAAGGTTATTCTATTTTTATTCATTTTCTTGTTCTAATTAAACATTCAATCTCACAATGAAATTTCTATTCACAGTTTTGTGTTATGCTCTTAAAAAAGAGGATCTCCAAAATTTTTAAGTTTCAGACCTCACAATGCATGGATACATCCCAGTTTTTCAGATGGTCACTTGAAAGAATGTGCTTTGACAAGATCAGAAAAACAAAGTTAACATATAACATAAGGAAATACAACAACTTCATAAGAAAACTCAAGTTCATCTTTTCATCAGAAACACAAAGATATATGTGGGACAGGACAACTCCTTCAACTCTTTTGATCATATTTGTTTTCTAATATCCTACATTTTCTAATTTAAGGAGCATAATGTTATTAACTTTCACTGAAACATAGTCATTCAGGTCTGGAGATAAAGCTCAGTGGCACAAACATCTGCCTGGCAAGTGCAAGGTCCTGAATTTGACCCCTGGTACCAAATAAGAAAAAGTCATTGCACAGGAAAAATTTACTGTAATATAGGCACATCATGGGTATATTCAAACCAAGAAGAGAAAAAAACAGTAGAAAGGACTATATCAAAGCACAAATCTATAGTATCGTATATTTCCCTAAATAAAAAAATAATAGAGTGAATTTTAGCAGGTGTATATGTCACTGAAGGGGACAAAAGTCAGTTAAAATTTCTCCAGTGACAACTCCTTCCACCTTGCATTTAATCTCTTTCTCTCACACACTGGAATCTCTGAATTCACCAGTATCTTGACAGTCTTGTCAAAATTATTCTGTCACAGTTGATTTTGCTCACATTACTTTACTAGACACAAGCAGTTTTATCATGTTTTATAATTAGCCATGTACTAGTAAAATCAGCTTGTCACAATTGATAGTATTTGATAAATTCTATGGTAAATAATGGTAGCCAATATCAGGATTTCAGTGTTGCTTCTAAAGATAAAGTGGAAAGAAAGGTGTGGAATGAGTTCTTACAAGGTAGTGTTGTCTCCACAATACTAATGCTTACAGAGGCCTTTGTTTACTCCATTTACTTGGTAAGTTCTACAATTTCATTTATTACATTATTATGTTCTTTAAAATAGTCTTTATGGAACCTGTTGGAAAATATTTTACTTTGATTCCTGTATTCACTGGCTTCTGGTCAGCAATTCGTTTAGAGTTTTGTAGTACCACTCACTCAAAAAGCAAATTGAGCAGAAAGCTTTACATCATATATTGAAAATTAATAAACCTGGTTTCTATTGCCAGAGACCATACTTTATGTCCTACGCTGCATTCCAGATCTATAGTGAGCAGACCTGTGAGCTAAATGGTTCCTTGTTGAGTCCTTTGCCCTTATGTTTGCTTTCACTCCTTGTTTCTTATATGAAGCCAAATGATCTACGTTTGGGATAATAAGAATTGCAAATCTCCTTTGGAGGAAAAGTCATTTTTATTTAGTAAATAGCATGAATAATGAACAATACAAGAAAATTGTAACATAATTAGGAAGTGGTTCAGAGGTGCTCATTTACAACTGAGGAAATTAGAAATGCAAATGCATTATTACCGCAAAGGTAGTTAACAGACAAATGAGTGAAAAAAGAGCATTCCTTCTAATTCATCATTGTTTAAAAGACACCTGCGAGTCTGAGCTGGAAAAGCAGGAGTGAGAAATGCAGATGGTCACATTTTGTGTTACATTCATCACATTTTTTATACTCATATTAGAGGAGAGAATCATTCTACATAGGAAGAGTATATTGGTTATTTGAGTATTTGAATGAATTCTGGTTGCTGTACGATTCAAAAATATCCCATGTGTTTTTTGTCTTTGTGATAGTGGTGGTACAATATTTATTTTCTTTGACCAAAGAAAAATTCTGGCTGTTTCCTAAACATCAACATTTGGACTATCAAAAGGAAATAATTTTAATTTTTATCTTTGTTCTAAGATTGGGTTTATAGATTCTGAGTTCTATTGTGATTTTAAAAATGTTAACATACAAAAAATATCTGTAGCATCAGATTATTTTGTCTAAAATTAGATGTTATAGAAACAGATTTGATTTTATTTTATTTTATTTTATTTTATTTTATTTATTTTTGGTACCAGGGATCAAACTCACAACCTCATGCTTGCCAGGTAGGTGCTTATGTGGCACGGTAAATCCCCAGTCCAGTAAACAGATTTTTCTGAGATGTCTTTTTTTTTTCTTTGCTGTTTCAAACAAATGAATATTGCAATGTGATTATCCTAAGAGTACAATCTGTCTTTAGAATGAAATCTATTATCTTTAATTGATATGTAATGTCACATTTTTGGTCACTAGAATCATAAATAGGTAAGAATATATATAAATGGTTGTTTGATTTTATGTTTAAAGTTTGAATAAATAAAGAGTGACATGAGCACCACATCAGAGAACAATAAAAACTCAAATTTAAAGGAAAAGATGATGCATATTTATATAATATATATAAAGACCACTGATAATAAAAGTGAATATCTATGCAACTGAAAAGGGGTAAAAACAATTGTAGTTTAAACTATCATAACTCACCTATTTTCTAATGCATCTTCTTTTCAATCTCACTTCATGAACAAAAAGTAATGCAAAGAATGCAATGATTTCCTATGATATAAGCAATTACACTTTTTTTCACTGTTGTCTTCACATGCACTGTTTAGTTGGTCCCTTCCCTTTCTTCTTCTAGTAAAAAATATATGTTTATAAATTATATTTAACATGTCAACTACAGTAACTTTATACAAAATATTTTGTACCATAATGCTTAGTTCAAACTTAAGCATATTTATTAAATTGCTACTAAAGTGAATTTTGAGTTTCAAATACAAAATCTAGTTTGCTGCTGTTTGCATATCAATAATACAGTAGCCATTCTCAATTGTATAATGAAGGAATGATTATTGCCTACTAATAAAATATGCTTTAATATATTTTCCTCATAAACTCAGCTATGGGATTGTCATTAAGTCTTTTTAAAATTATCATTACACTTTGCCTAAAATTAATGAGGCATCAATAACCAAGATTGATTATTTGTAACAGAAAGTAATATATGTTAACTAAATAATAATTGGACATGATCATTAGCAATGAAAGAATTCATTTGGAGCATCTCTATTTTGCTAACATAAAAGACTAAAGACTACATTGAATTATTTTAAAGATGTAATATCCTGAAACTTTGAAAGTATGAAGTTATACATAGCTAAACTCACTTAACCTAATAGATTTTAAAATATCACTTAGTATGCATGATGGCATATAGTAAAAGCACAGATCCAATATGAATTCTCAAGTAATCATTTAAAAAAACCTGTTTGGTTACATGGTTGAAATTCAAGAATCTCTACAAGTTGCCCACTTACTCCCTGATGCTTCTATCTTTCTATTCCACAACTCCACGATATCTTGCAATGACTCCTTCAGGGTAATTAGATCCACTGAGGACCACTTCTGAAAGTTTTCTCCAGGCTTTCCATAAGCTAAACAATGATTTTGTGCTATTCTCTGCCTTCTAACCAGCCATCTTCCTAAAAGGAGACCAGAACTGCCTTCCTTGTCTTTACTGCGTCAAATTCATTTAAATTTATCTCTGTGGGATGTCATTGTCAAAACTGGAATTCACAATTATATAAAGGAATCAGGAATTCCATAATTTCTGTTATATATGACTATATGTCATATATATATATATATATTTATATACACACATTATATACAGAGAGAAAAACCGTAATGAACTAATTGGAATTATTTATTTTTGTTTTCTAAATAATAAAGCTGTAGGAAGTAAAAACAAGTAAAAAATGCAAGTAATTATAAATACTGAGGACATTACTATATTCTAATGCATTTGGTAATATGAATGAGTTGTATAATATTTGTGTAAGTAAAAAGTATTAAATACTCAACAGAGTCAAAATTAGAAATGTTAATATAAAAGCAGTCATACACAACAGTGAAAAAGTGAATGAATTTTTAATTTTGATATAACAGCAAAAGGTCCAGTCATATGGGCAATTACTGCCAAACTTTTAAGTAATAAATCATTATATATAGTTTAAGTTATATCAAAGCATTTCATTTGCTCTAGTTGTAAAATATTCAACTAAATACAGGCATGATTTTAGAAATAATAAACAATTACCAGCAGTACAATGAAAAAATTGTTATACTAGGTAAAAATACTGAAGACAAATTCTCTAAAACCAATTTTACAACACTATAAGCGTCATAAGCATAAAGTGTATGATCTTCAGGGATAAAACACAATTTTGTGTGTTATAAATAGGCTTTATGAAGTTGATATTAGATAGAATATGCTCAATTAAACCATTAACTATTTTCCATTTCTAATGAATAGGGTATCAGATACTAGAATCCATTTGCTAACTTTTATAAATTCTATGTAATTGAGATTATTAAATCTATCAAAGAAAGTAAGATTTTGAGGATATATTATACTTGATTTTTAATAGTCTCTAGTTATACATAAATTAGTCTTTTAAATTTTTACTAGAAGTATCTTTTTCAGTTGCAACTCTGAATATTTAATTGCTCAGCATATTTCTCATAAAATATGTTTAAAATTTATTTTCACGATACCAAATATCTATTCATTATGTTCCTGTCTTACTGCACATGTCACATAAACATAGACTACAGATTTTTCTTCCATGTCTTGGCTATTTTTAAATATTTATCAACAGATATTTTAAATGTTAATTTTTCCTGTAAAGTTAAACATTATTTTCTAGTTATAAAGTGTGTATACTAACTTGGGGTTTACTGTCATAAAGGAAGCATTTTACTGATTAGTTAAAGCCACCTATTTCCTTACTTTTCATATAGTTACTTCAGAACTCAGGATAATTAAAACAAGATGATTAAAACATCATATTTATAAAATCATTTCATTAGTCAATAGCTACAAATCTTTTTTACACCTTAGTTTCTATAAGTTCAAAATACAAACCTAAAAGAATAAAATCATAAAATGAAAAGGAATATATTTTTTCAAAGAAACTATGACTCTCTTATTGGAAACATGGTCATAAAGTAAGATTTAAAGTGTATGTGCTCTTTAAACCAGCAAAAATTAAAATTGGCAACTAAAGAAGAAATAGTACAATCTGTATGGTCTAAACATGAGTCATACAGTAGTAAAAATAATTGTATTAAAGAAAATTCAAAACCATAAGCCTTGTTCAATTAATTCTGAACTTCAAATGAATAACAAATTTAAATTTTATGTGAACATTTTTAATACTGAGAAAAAAGTATGCTTCATAACTTTTAGACTTAATTCCCAAACGTGCAAAAATATAGAAATAAAATTGCACTCCCTCAAGCACATAGACAATAGTTTTTTCTCCATTAAAAACAAAACTATAAAATCAAATAAAAAAGGATACATACACAAAACAAGATGTAATCAAAATGTACAATGAATGCTTAAATTAAAATTTTTTGATACGGTTAAAGATACATTGCCAAAAATTCTCCTTACTTTTAACACACTTCTGTCATTATTCATGCCATTTTGTGAAGCATTTCTGGACCTCCTCTTTCATGAGTATCATTGCAAGGAATGATCGCTAACATGGAAAAGGCTGCTGTCCAGTGCTGTCTAAAGGAAAAACAGGCTTCTAAAATCATGTGTGTCTTCCGTACGTTATTCACTGGATGTGGCATCATGCAACTTCTAGATCTTCTCCAAAGTCAAAATGACGGTGCAAGACAAATGTCTATAATTTAGTCAGGATATTAAGGCAATCACACAGTGAAACTAAAGGAAGTCAAAAGGCAGAAAGCAAGGAGAGAAGAAGGAAAGTAGGAAGGAATGAAGAATAGAAGGAGGGCCTGGAGAAGTGACAAAAGAGACAAAGAAAATAAACATAGCATAAAGGAAAAACAATAAGGTTGAAGCCTAATATCATATAGAAAAGAGAACGAATACCATTTGGATAGGTAACAAGAACACTGCATGCAAGTTATAAACCTTTTTGTAGCATCCAGTATCATTCTCCTAAATATTTTCCTTACACCTTACCAAACTGGTGGATTTCTGCCAATTTCCAACTGTTGGTTGGAAAAACCCTTTCCAGAACCATGTAAAGCAGTCCTTTTGCACACTGACATTAAGTGCTATAAACTGACAACTCCTAGAATAACTGTGCATTCCACAATTCTCAGCAGTATTTGTGTAGTTACCTAGCCTTCCTCTTTCTTTGTATGGAATAACTCATGGATGTGTGTTTCATATCATTCCCTACATGGTTAAAATCCCACATCAGTGATGGCAAACCTTTTAGAGCTTTCAATGATAACAAACAGCTGGCTGTGGCTGGTGTGACATAGGTTCACCACCACTGCCCTGTGCCATTAAGAAAGTTATTTTTTAAAAATGCAACTTGTTAAATGTTTTCTTTATGTTGTTTCATCATTTTCTTATTGACCTGTTCTGTATCTCTCAAATGAACTTCTTGCATTCAGATTCTTGGGTCATTGTCTTCTGCAGAAAACCAGATTAAGAAAAACAATGCAAAAAATGCAAAACAAAACAACATAAAAAACAAACAAAACTATAGCAAAACAAAACCTCAGTAGGAGGAGATACTCAGAATAAGACTATGGAATTGAAAAATTCACCAGAAGGTGGCAACAATGATCTGATTTGCTTGTGACAAGTCCGTTTTGGATAGCTCCAAGGATTCAGTAACATGATGACTAAGGTTTCATCATATATGGAAAACTGGAAAAAGTTACAAATGGAAAGAGATGAACTGGTTTACACAATCTCTGCACTTTGGAGATATGAAGGCAATAATAATTTTAACATACACTGTTAGGTAGTTACAAATTCCTCTATATGTGTTCAGGACATGGACTTAAATCAGCTGATTACCAATTTAAGACATTTTTCTATACCAGTATTTCACAGAACATTCTGAAACTGGAGGTTAGGATCTGATTTTGTGAACAGTCATAATGCATAAAAATGTTATCTGATGTTTAAGCCTAAATTAGGGTCCTGACAGGTGGTAAGCAAATATTTGAGTACACAGGCTAGAGAACCTTGAGTATCATGCATTCCTTGAATTCTATGGATGTTCAGATTTGAGATTTCTCAATAAAAGTAGTAACCTCCTTATCTGACAACTACTCAGAGGTCACTTTGGATGAATCCCCAAGTATATTATATGATGTTTACCCTTTTAAGATACAGGTCCACCAATCCCCATTGGCCTTTAACCTGGCCAAAGAGAATAAACACCATCTCAATCCACTTTATGTTGCTGTCAAAGTAAAAGTATCTGAGATTAAGTAGTTACAAAAAAATGTTATTCATTAATGTTTCTGAAAGGACAAGAGGATGACCCTGCTTAGGATCTGCTTAGTTCTAATAAGGACTTCTTTATGCATGGCATCAAAATGGCAAGAGCACATGCTAAAGACTTACTGAGACTGCTTATCATAAGCCATTCTCATGGGAACCAATCCAGTCCCAGGAGACCTGACCATTTCCCACAGACAGCATTAATCTATTCATGATGACAGAGACTCCATAACCTAATTGGAGTTCACGAAACCTCCATTGCTATGTTTCCGCTTCATTGGCACAACCACCCTGAGAAGGAAGCTTTTAGACCTGGAACATTTGTAGACAAGTGATTTTCAAAATCCCAGTTTTATAATTAAGAAATAATAAAGAATTAATTACCAGAAAGGTTCTTTAGATTTACTGAGATTTGCTAAATTACTTTCACTTATGGTTAATCTAAAATATTCTTATTCATTGCATTATCATACATTGTCTTTCACATGCGAAATATGGTAATAGTTACAAAAGTCTGCATGATAATGCTGGGTTTTGAAGATTCCATAATTAGGATTTGACAGAACATCCAGAAATTGCAATAATGCTCAATTCTAACTGCTTTCAATATGTTTCCACAGTCAAAAAATAAGAAAGAAAACAATAAAAAATATCTAAGTCAGCATATAGGGTGTAAAAATTAGAAGAGCTCATGTTTACTATCACTATTCTATTGTTTTAATTTTGAATCTACTGTATAATTTCACTGCTGCAGGGAAAGGAGATAGAGACTCTGCATATCTTGAATAGTTCCTAAATGTTATGAACATTTTATAAAATTGGATGAATTTTACTGCATCAGTATATTTGGAATGTCTATCAATGAGGATATTTCACCTTAACTATTCACACAATTGATGGTAGCGTCTATTAAAACATAAATAATAAAAATACTCTAAGTTGAAGCTTTCATCTGTGTCATTAAAATTCAACAGCAATGACTCAGAACATATATCAAGAGAATGAAAGAAATATTTTATCAAACACATTGTCTAAGATTGCTGGGCATTGTGATGGTAATGAAGCATAGTCTAGATTAATTGAATTTAACGTTATTTTAGTTTTTAGAGTTAATATGCCTCTTTTTCTCAGGAGCAATCATTCCTACCATTCCACCCTTGGTATGAACTGGTATTAGCCTACAGTTCAGAACTGTATGGATAAAAGGAGGATAAAGGGAAAGGAGAATCTCCAAGACTTCCTTAATATCACTCAATTTACAGGTAATAGTTTGTAGAAACCTGCAAAACACGATGAACTTCCAATTGTGGATAAATGTAATTAGGTAGAAGATCTTCATCTCTTGTCTTCTCTTCCCTTTTCTGCCACATCAACACGGGGTATGCAGCTAGTAAGTGAGAAGGAAAGTGGAAGTGGAGCTATAGAGAGAAACCCAGATACCCCCCCTCCATGGCAGAAGGCCAGCCTGCAGCAGGGCACAGTCTGCAGAGTGTATGGGTACAGAAGTGCTAGATGTTGGATAAAATCCTCAAATTTGTATGCTGACAGCTTAATTCCCAGGACCTAAAAGTATAGCTTAATGCAGAAATAAGTTGCTACAAAAATTCTTTATTCAGATAAGTAAGATGAGTCTTAATTCAGTATGACTAGTGTCATTATATAAAGGGTAAATCAGCTCACAGATGAATAGAAGGAGAATACCAGGGGAAGATAAAGGCGGGGTCACTGTGCTATTTCCGTTAGCCAGAGTATGTCCAAACCATCAACCAGAAGCTGGCAAGACACATGGACACAGTATCTCCAGAGCCCTCGGAAGGAACCAGTCTAGGAACAACCTGATCTCGTATTCTTTGCTTGCATACCATACAAACTGTGAAAAAAATAAATTTCTATTGTTTAAATCATCCAGTTTTTTGTACTTCATTACAGCAGCCCTCCAATTATGGTCTTGTTTATTAGAAGAGATGCCAGGATAACTTAACAGATGATGAAAACAAATACCATGAAACATTCTTAAAATTTTATACCAGAAACTAGAAAAGGGTCATATATGAAATGGATTACATACAATACTAACAAAAAGTTGTAAAATTATACTCAGTGTCTTTTTTAAATTACCAATTACGCCTAAATTTGTAATACATAGTATGTACTAATTGAACAGAAAGTTGTAAAACTTAAATAACTTAGCATATTTAAATTACTTTCAAAAACATGGTAATTAGTACCCAATGATTTCTATCATTACTAGTATTTTTAAATATAGTCACAGTCAAAATCAATATTATTGAAATATATTAAATTTAGATAGCATATAGATGTAATAAATGTATTTTTAAAATCTGGTCATTAGCTTTCAGTAAGTGGTTGCTATCATTGTTAGTTATATCTTTAAAGTATATTAGTAATCAATGTCTGTTTTATTGAAATACAAATTTTAATAATATTTATTAAATATGAATTAACTAAAAATAACAAATAAGCAAAAATTGATATAGTTTAGTCTTTTGATCAATGGGAAATCAGAAGATTTTTGAGCAATAGATGCTTCATGATATTTTTAGTGCAGTGTGTGCAAAAGCACCTCAATATTACATTTCTATTGTGTTTCAAAAGAGAATACTGGATTATCTTTCAAGTTTCATTTTTAGTGAGCTGAATATATTCCCAATTCTTGTATAACTGCAAAATGATAATATAAATGCTTAAAATATGTTCCTTAAAGGAGGATGGCTTGGAACAGTTGGAGTAGTATATATCTGTATTTCATTTGAAATGCATGTGTAATAGTTGCTCTTTTAAATAACCTGTAGAATGTATTTGTTAATTGTTTACTTCATACAAAGTAGAAAAAGTTCAAAAGCAAAAGAACAAAAATAGTTAAAAATTTATACTACTTCATAACTAATAAAAATACAGTAATAAAACTGATAAAATCACTATAGATAACATTAATACTAAATTAACTATGAGATTATGGTATAAGAATTAAAATTATAAAATGGAAAATTAGTCAAAAGAAAAGACAAAGTAATAGACAATGTATGAATTCTGCACTTATAGCAAGTTGAGAGTACGTTATGCTAACATTTGTAAGTTTTAATAATCAGTACTTAATTTTAGGGTTAATACTCCTACCAAAGCAATGTAAATTTCACAATATTTTTAGTAACGCTCATATTTCATTCTTTAAGTTACAATGAATTTCAATGATTAAATATAGAGACTCTAAAAGCTTATTTTTCTAAAATAGTTTATTTTTACATATTTATTGAATGTTTAGATGGCATATACCTAGAGTTATTTGCAATAATATCTACCTATTTTTAAAAAATGGATAGTCCCTAATAGGGGATTTTAGATGACTTTTTATGAGTCATTTTCATACTTTATGATAGATATATTCTTCTATGTGGAATTCTTATTTTTCTGAAAATATTAGTATTAATGTATTTTTAAATGTTCTAGCTATGAAAGATTTTTCAGAGACATTTTTAAAAAATATGACCTCAAATCAGTAGTGATTCCTTCATTTTTTACCTATGGAATTATGTCCATTAAGTTGAAAAAGATGAAGAATTCCTACTGACCATTATTATTTACCGTGGATGTAGAAATTATAGCAAACATAATAATGCATGAAAACAAAAAATGGGTGCAATTTAGTAAAAAAATAAACCTTGAGTTACTTACAAACTAAATTTTACACTGTTCTGCTTTGAACATGTACTGTAAAATATGTGCACTTGTAAATGGTTGAATTTCACTTGACATTTTAATGATACTAAGAAGTGAAACCTTTAAGAAATGATTACAGGGCCTTACAAGGATGTGTATGCTATTACAGCATTGTGCAGTTCAACTCATCATTGTGTGTATTGTCCTTTCACCTTTGATGACTCAGTGAGGAAGTCAGTACCAGACTAAGGTCCCTTGATAGTGACCTTCCCAGATTCTAGGCCTTGAGAAAATAAGCTTCTATTCATTGTATATATACATCTCTGTGATATTTTGTTACAGCATCACAAAATGGACTAACATACATGCCTTGTATAACCAACCAAATTAGCCAAACAGATGTTAGTCATCTGTGAAGGTATAAAAGATAAGCCAATACATGACAGAACCTCATAGAATTTTTGAAAGACTCACTTAAAAACAATATCTTTAAGGCTTTTACTGAACTAAAAAACAGCATATAGTCCCTAGATAAGAACAATTGATAATTCTAAAACACAGATTGAATCTCTCACAAATTTGTAGGATTAGAAAGATAGAAAACAAGAAGCTCTCAAATAATACAAGCCATAGTTTGAGAGATGATATTACAGCATCTGTATCTTATATTCCATAATATATACAGAATCCTAATAAAAAGAAAACACACAGAAAGGACAAATTTACCCCTCTAAAAATGTAGTGAGTCCAGACATAATACTGCAACTTTGGGTTGAGCACATTCTTGTGTGCCTTGGGGGTGGGGGATGGGATAGAGGTAGCTAGCAGCAGTTTTTTTTTTTTTTTTCACAATGATTTATACAGTTTATTGTTTTTACATGTTTGCAGTGCATAGTGATTGCATTCATGTAACTACTGTATAATATTACAGTGAAAAGCTGGTCCATGTGCATAACATATCTCAATTCTTTTTTTCTCTTCCCTTACCATTTCCTTTTCTTTCTTACCAGTATCAAATTTATTCACTTTGTAGGTCTTTGCCATATTGATTGTCATAGACAGAGACTGACAGCCAGATTGATGGGCCAAAAACATGTAAAGCACATACCAGGGTTGGGCTGGATCAAGGTTCACTTTTAGATACATTAGCCATGCCAGTGGCTGTAGGTGTTTGTGATACTTACTCGGTTCCAGGCCAGGCTAGAACAGGTCAGCATGTAAATGGTGCTATTGGGGTAATGAGGACAAATAAGTGGGCTCACGTGAGGGCCCACGCCAGGAAGCTAGACGGCAGCTGGCTGCCCAAGGACCAGGACCCACATCGTGCCCAGGTCATGCCCCACAGCAGATTGGCCTCCATGTGCTCTCCCAGTGATGCTGCAGTAGGCCTGTGTGCTCAAGCGTCTAGCAGATTCAGGCCAAAAGCAGTTCTAATGTATCATCCATGGCAGCTTCTGGAGTCTGCATTTCTGAAAGGTGCCAGGTGCCCTGTGCCCTGGTTCAGCTGAGGACAACAGAGCGTTCTGCTGCTGCCCGACTCTCCAGCCAACGCTTACCTGTTCCCATTCTCTCCTCAGTGACTGTGGATTT
>PVJX010010744.1:0-55932 GCA_004027295.1 Dolichotis patagonum
ATCAACTCCAGACATTAGAAAAAAGCTACAAAAGATAGACTTTGCTCCAGATAGTTCACTCGATACTTTAGTAAAAGTTGTCTCCTCAGTATTTTATAACCATAATGAGGAAAAGGCCAAGGAAAGAAAACAAAGAGACCGAGAACAAGCAGCTGCCTTAGTTGCAGCATTAAGAGAAACAGACCCTAAGTCTGATTCTCGAGGCTCCAAGAAGAATTCAAAGACAACACAGACCTGCTATCACTGCCACGAGCCAGGTCACCTTAAGAGGGGCTGCACTCAGAAGCCCCCTGGGCCATGCCCCAACTGCAAAGGTGACCACTGGAGGTGGGACTGTCCTCTGAGGCCAAGGCCCCAGGGTTCAGACCCATCCTATCACTTGGCCCAGCAAGACTAAAGGGCCCCAGGACACTCACAGCACTCTCTCTCTGGCTGGACTGTCATCTCCACAGAGGAGCCCCAAGTAATCATGGCTATCGCAAGCCTCTCGGTCCTTCTTTTTAATCCTGGTCTTCCTTCTAGTCAGCACACCTCAGTGAAGGGAGTCATTGGCAAGGAGGTAATTTGTTATTTTTCACAACACATAGGCTGTAACTGGAGTAGTTTTCTTTTTACACATTCATTTTTGATTATGCCTGAAAGTCCGGTTCCTCTCTTAGAAAGAGATACTTTATCATGTTTAAATACTGTGATATATATGCACCCAGGCCAAGTATGCTGCCTTCCCCTCGTGGAGACAGAAATCCTAGAGTATGGGCAACTAAAGGTAAAATAGGTCAGTAAGTCAACAGGACCAAGCATCTTAATTAACATGGACTGTGCTCCCTCAAGGGTTCAGAGATAGTCTACATCTTTTTAGACAAGTGATTTCCCATGATTTGGCATATTTTGAGTTTTCCCAGGTCACAATCTTGCAATATGTAGATGACATACTGTTATGTGCCCCCTCAGAAGAGCTCTGTAGCCAAGGCACATGTGCTCTGCTAAATTTTCTAGCAGACAGAGGTTATAAGGTCTCTAAATCTAAGGCACAACTTTGCTGTCTTGAGGTAAAATATTTAGGTCTCATTATATCCAAAGGGACCCAAAGACTTTTAAAAAAGGATTAAACACATTCTCTCCTTCCCATAACCCAAAACTCTAAAACCGTTAAAAAGATTTCTAGAAGTTACAGGCTTTTGCCACCTTTGGATACCGTTTGGATATGGGGAAATTGCAAAATATAAGGAGATAGATGATCTTTTATTACAGGCTGTCCTTCAAAATCAGATGGCATTAAACGTTCTGACAGCAGCACAGGGGGTCACTTGTGCAACTGTAAAACTGAATGCTGTGTATACATTCCTGATTCTTCTGCTAACGTTTCAGTAGCTATTCGAGACATTAGACAACAGATTAACATGTCAGACTTTGAGAGTCCCTAGACCTTGTCTTTCTCCTCCTTATGGAAAACTATTATTAGTTCCTCTTGGTGGAAATCTTAGTTAACTATATTTATAATTGTCTTATTAATTCTACTCTTTGGCCTATACATACTTAACTGTTTCTTTGGTTTTGTCTCCTCCAGACTTAAAGCTGTGCATGTACCCAAGATGAAAATGCCTGGTGTCTATTGAGGGCCTCTAGACAGGATCTCTGTGGAAGTACCTCTGACTGCTGTTCAGACACTGTGACCCTGTTCAGCCTAAAACAGTTCAATCGGTCATAACCCATTACCCCCTCATGGCAGTTCAGGTTACTTTTCAGAGTGGAAAATGTTACAGGCAGCTAATCCAGTTAGAAATATTATAGACAGTTAGACAGGGCTAGGCCCTCAAGTAAGCCAACACAGAGGACCAGATATCTGATGACCTTGAAGGGGCCAGATCTCAAGACAAAAGGCAAAACAAATGCAACCACACCCTTTAGTATTATAATCCTTAGGGATTAAGTCTGGATCTCCTTGAAGTCAGGAATCACCATTCCAATCCGTAGGAAAGAGTCACTGCTCTCTAAGAATGCCCACTTTTCCTAAGGCTCACTTTTGGTTTTATATCGGAATTGGTGTGCTCATTCTATACTTTGTAATTTTTCTCATTAAAGCCTGTCATAGAGGATTCACTACCCTAAGACAACTAGAGGCCATACAACCATGATTGGCCCTGCTGGAGCTACTGAGAGTTTGGTCCTAGAATAAACTACTGTAGGGTTATGGCGGTGGCCTAATGTGGACGAAGGCCAAAGCAGAAATGCTTACCGCTTCCTGCTTCTTCTTCAGCCTTAATTGCAACTCCTCTTCCTGTTTGTGCGCGTGAAAAAAGTCCCAATCAGCTTCTTGTGTGTCATCAATGCCCGCCCTAAGTACCACCCGGTCAGAGGTTGTATGTATATCTCATATCCCACGTTCAGGTCAGTGGAAGCCAGGCCTTCTAAATAGTCATGGATTCTTCTCTGCGTCCTTGGAATAAAGGCCATTATGCAAGACATATTTTATTTCTTATTGTGCCGAAAAACCTAACAGCTACAAAACAAGAAAAGGAAAGATGTGGGAGACAACTCCAATGACTCCCCTTGAATGCAAAACAAGTACTGTGACTGTGATTATTTGGAGACTTATTTCCTTATACTGATATGTAGAGAGTTGGCTAGGGTATTTCCTTCTCTCTTCAATTGACTCTAAGCATTGCAGATAAGGCTAGCTAAGGTGCTGATATGTAAATTCTAAAGCCAACAGACAGTCCTGTTTCCTCGAATGGCATCCTGTTCTCCATACTGGATATGAGCACAGTGAGATGTTTAGAGCCAGTGAGCTCCAGAAATGTCAACTGGGTATGAGCCTCAAGGTAAAGAGCTATGATTCCCAAGGGCACAAGAACTTGCATATCAGAAACTGAAGCGATAGCCTCCCAAAACAATTCAGCTGCTACTTTAATTAGATTATGTAAATTGATCCTTCTGCCTATCTTTATCTCTGCAATTTACCGAGAGATGCCTTTCTCCCACCTGGCTAGCCAGCTCAAGTTACTCACGTAATTCCCACCATCCTCACTGTCACTCATCCCTGAGCCACCCCCCTTCTTCACAAGAAGAAGAGAGGCCTAGGATCAGGGCCTTTGTCTGCATGTCCTCACGAGGACTGGATTTAGCACCCCTTGGCTGCCCTTAACTTGGAATGTGTCTTGGTGTTTTTACTCTCGCTGTGGGTTGCATTGGTGGTGGTAGATTGAAATTAATTTGCTGGGATTCCAATGACGTCTCAGTGGGATTACAACTATAACTTTTTTGATTGTGAGGAAAACTAGAAAGTGGACTACAATACTTGGATGACTGAACTCATTATCTGGGTTTACAATAGCAGCTGCTTTAAGAGCATTTAGCTGGCAGAGTAACTGCTGCTTGTTATAGTTCTAGAAGATATAAAAAGCCTGAGCTGCCTTCATCTAAGATAATCAGGCTTGTGTTCTGAAGCTGCAGTTTTTTACAGTATAATTCTTTAAAATCTCAATTTTCTTGTCTCCTTTCTCCCTAACTTCATTTTTTCCATCCTACCTCCTTCTTGAAGATGACACTGAAACTGGGTGGGTGGCTGCAGCAAGGGCACCCACCACAAATTCATGCCAGATTAGACTACATAGTGTAGGGACAGGGGACCGCCTAGGTAGGGAAGAGATAGGATGGAGGCTTTGTTGAGCTTTATTAAAAACTAAGGTCAGCTTCATCCTCTCCAGGCAGACTCAAAATGAAAGAGCAAGAATAAGCCCCACTGTGGCACAATTAAGATAAGAATCACACACTTCCCCCTTTACTTATCCTCAAACCTAAAATACCTTCCCATAAGGCCCCTCTCATGCTCCAAAGGACAGAGGAGTCATGACCAGAAAAAATCCAGGATTAGAATAAAAGACAACCAGGGAGCCAATCAGATTCCAGGAGCTGTGCCAGGCATGGAGGTATATGCCTGTAAGCCCAGCACTCAGGAGTCTGAGGTAGGAAGATTGCTGACAATTCAAGGGTGTTACATAATACATTCAAGGCCAGCGTAAACAACATAGCGAGATCCTGTCTCGAAAAAAAAATAAGTAAATCAATCAATCAATAAAATGAGCCCCCCTCATAATCTTTGAGATGAAATTATCACCAGGCATTCAATACTGGGTCACCCTGGCGGCCCAGTTTGAAAGCAGGACTGGCTTCTGGGAACCATCAAGGCTGCGATTAAAAGCACTTACAGGTGTTGGGGCTGAATATATTCTATAACCCATAAGACCTGTGGCTTAAGGCAAGTCACTTGACCTGTGTCTCTGTTTTTGTTATAGGAATAACAGCTATCAGGACCTCCAAATATAAGAGAAATACTATAACTCCCAAACTGCTAGATTCTGATACACCAAGTTCGAGTTCTCTAAAATCGAAGAATAAATATTTCCTACTCTTAACCTTGTTTGTTCCTTAGAATTCATTCTTCGATTTTGGGGAATACGAACTCAGTGTATCAGCCATCTAGCAGGTTAGACGTTATAGTATTTCCCCTGTATCATTTGGAGGACCTATATTATTCCTGTATCAATGCTTTTACATCCACTCTTTCCAACGTCTGAAATATTTCATTAAGAAAAAAAGAAAAAGGCTAAGCCACATTTCAAACAGAATTTTAAGCCAGGAATGTGGCCTTGCTGACTCCGTTTTTTTCCTCACTAAGGTAGGGGCAGTGATGACCGCATAGGGCCGCGGTGCGGGGCAGTGAGGAAGAGCGCTTCCGGCCATTTGGTTTCAACATTACTGCCGTTACCATGGCAGCCGATGGACCCTGGTTCGCTCAGTCTCCCCCGGGATTCCAATGGTTCCTTCCGGTTGTGACTCCCCTTCCATGGCAGCCCAGTGGTTCAACCCGGCATCCCCGGGGAAACCCTGTGGGCGGAGCCGCAGGCACTGGCGAGTCTTGTGGTCCCCGCCAAAGACCACTTGGACCGTTCCGCGTCAGGAGTGGGCAGGGAATCGTGGCTAGCGCGCGAGTCCCGCTCTCCGATTGGCTATTGCCTCAATAAACATCCGGCAAGTTGGGGTGGGGCCGGAAGTGAAGAGGAAGGCTGTGGCCGGGGTGGCTCGCGAGGTTCTTAAGTCGGGCTCGGTGCAGCAGGTCCCATGGCCCTGGCGGAGACACCCTGAACGGACGCGGAGCTGGGCATGGCCGGCGCTCGGGCCGCCGCCTCCGCCTCGAAAGGGCCGTCAGCCTCTTCGGGCAGCCCGCCGCCGCAGGAGCCAGGGCTCGGGGAGCTGCTGGAGGAGTTCTCCCGGACTCAGTACCGGGCCAGGGACGGCGGCGGGACGAGTGGCTCCAAGGTGAGCCTAGAGGTGCGGTAGCAGAGAGCCGCCTGGCGAGGGGACTTCCAGAAGAAGGACTGAGGTCAAGGACCCGGTCCTGAGAAGGGAGGAGTGGTACTTACATGCCTAGAAAGGGGAGAAGGGACTTTTCCAGGGTCTGGGCTCGCAGACTGAGGACGCGGCTTAACAAGCACAAAATGAGACGCTAGGGTCAGAGCGAGCCCAAAAAAGGACCTTTTGGTTTGAGACAAGTGGTTCAGAGGTCAAGGGTCAAAGCCTGGGGTTACAAAGGAGTAAAAATAGTTCTTCCGATTCCTGGAAGCCGTTGGTGTCAGGGCAAAACCCTCAAGTCTAAGTGAAAGTGGAGGAAGGGTTCCTGCAAGTCAGAGGTAAGAACGAACCTTGGTCGAGGTAGTAGGGCAGAATGGAGCCAAGATGTGAACTGGGTTTCCTCCTTTTAAGGCCTCAACATGACTTAACGTCTGTCTCTTTACTTCTGTAGAGCAGGCAGACTACTCACTCTCTCTTTGTATTCCTTTATTAAAAGGAGGACTCTCACATCCCTAATCCCAGCACTAAGGAGGCTGAGGCAGGAAGGAGGATTGCTGTGGTTTGAAGCCAGCGTAAACCACATAGTGAGCACCTCTCAAAAAAAAAAGTATCTTGAATAAATTATCTTGATTGTAGAGAATTGCTGAAAATTAAAGTGATAAAATGCTAAATCATATTAATTGGCTTTTTTTGAGTTAGTTTCCGTGTGTAATTCAAGCTTCTCTTGAACTCACAGCAATGCTCCTCCCTCAGCGTCTCGAGTGCTGGAATTATAGGCATCGGGCTTCTTAGTAAATTAGCTCATGTGCTCTGAAATTTTAGGATACCTAGTTTAAAACACCATGAGTTGTCTTCAGGAGGGTCTTTTGAGTGGCTGTAAAAGGTGGTTTTTTTCTGGACCATCTTCCATCTTCCATGCCCCTGGAAATTAGGGCACTTTATTTTCATTGCAGCCTCCCTTGAGGCCTCTCAGAGCCTGATCCCTTGCAAACTTCTTGAGATGTTGCAGGTGTTAGTGTTTGCTAGTAGGCCTTTCCTTGGCTTGAGAGTGAAACTGCAGTGAGAGGCAATGTGCTTTCTGTTTTATAAGTGAGTGGTGTATAAGGAAGCAGCTCTGTGTGCAGCTTCTACTGATTTCACTGAGTAGAGCTTTTAAGGTACTAGTGTAGAGCTGGAGAATAGGGAAGAAACTGCAGCCAAGGGCCAAGGGTGGATTAGTGCCGGGACAGTAATCTAGACCAAGAATTCTTACATGGGCTGTGGGCTCATTAGAAGCTCATGAAAGCTGTGACCCTCTCAAACACTGACCACACGATTTCACATGCTGTGTGGATGGGCTCAGGACACCCCACGTGGGTTCCTGCTCCCGGAGATACTGGAATCCGCTATCATGTCTCTTTCCAGCCTCCAGTAGTACTAATCACACAAGCACATGTCTTCCCAGTGATTTCTGCGAGCTATTAGCTGCTTCCCACCTTTGGAACCCTAGAGTCTTACCAGGCTCCCGTCTCCTCCTCTGTGCAGGTTGAGCGCATTGAGAAAAGATGTCTGGAGCTGTTTGGCCGGGACTACTGTTTCAGTGTGATTCCAAATGTGAATGGGGACATCTGTGGCCACTACCCCCGGCACATCGTGTTCCTGGAGTATGAGAGTTCTGAGAAGGAGAAGGACGTGTGAGCATCATGTGACCAATACACCTGTCTGGGCAGAGCAGACTCTTTTCACATGTGTTAAGGACTCACTGGCATCCTTATTTATCTCAGGTTTCATAAACCATATTGGCAGGGTGACAGCATAGAATGAGGGGTCAGGTGGGAGTCACAGCCCAGTCTTCTTTTTTGCTCCTAATCTAGAGCTCATTGTCCCATGATAGCTGGCTGCATACTTTTGTTAATTCAGGCTGGCCTTGAACTCTCAGCGATCTTCCTGCCTCAGCCTTGTAAATGCTGGAATTAGAGGTGTGTACCACCACACCCAGTTTATCTTTTTTTTTTTAAAGAATGGGAGGTATGCTATGTCAACATAGGCTTGACCCAGGTATAATGGTGTACACCTGTAATCCAAGCAGGATTGGGAGGCTGAGGCAGGAAGATCTCAGTGAATTTGAGGCCAGCCTAGGCTACATAGTGAAGTCAAGGCCAGCCTGAACTACATAGGAAAAATCTGTCTGTCTGTCTGTCTGTCTCTCTCTCTCTCTCTCACTCTCTCTCTCTCACACACACTATATATATATTCATATATTAATATTATATATAATATATATGAAAGGTCTAGTCAAACTGGTTGCGTTTACACCCTACCTCCCCACTTGGAGCTGTGTAACTAACCTTGGGCAAATTATTTAGCCTCTTTATTGTCCTTTTCTCATCAGTAATCCCTCACCTTGTCTTAATTAGTGCTTGTAAGGACTAATTAAAATTCTGGAAAAGTGGCCTGTGCAGTACCTGATGATACACAGTGCTGATTCAGCCCTGGTGTGTGTGTTGTGAGAGTTAGAAATAAGAGAGCTTATCAGTGCTAAGTGCAGTATGGGTCACAGCTGATACCAGAGCAGGCAGGAAGCCCCCAGTTGGAAGACACAGCCTTAGGCATTTGCTAACTGGTAGCATTTTGACACAATAGCCAATCACAGTGTTGTGGCTCCTGGCTTGCTTGTTCTGTCTTCCCTGCTGTGGTTGTGAAGGAATCTAGCATCTGCTACCACCTTTCCTGTTGTGCCCACGGGTGGGGTGTTGTGAGGCACTAGCAGTGGTTGTGCTGCATAGTTGGGCAGGCCCTCACTGCTCAGCGTGACCTTCAGTGCATCTGAGACCACCCCCCCACCAGCATGGATTACATTCAGGTCCGGGAATATGGTTCACCCACCTTGTGTAGACAGCTGTGGAGAGCTCACAATAAAGCTTTTGCAACTGGAATCTCCAGGGTGAGTAACTTCCAGAAGTTCCTGAAGGATTAACTTGTGCTCTCAGGTCTTGGTCATTGGGCCAAGCTACATGGACTTGTGGATTATGTGTAAGTGGTCGTATGTCAGCAGTCCCTGAGCAGGCAGCAAGAGTGCAGATTCTCAGGCTTTCCTGGGCCTTCTGAGCTGGGCTTCTCAGAATCCGCATTCCTAGAGTTCTCAGGATGTAGCATAGAAACTGCACTAGCCAAGAGTGACACGCAGAGGAACAGCCTGGCCAGAGGAGTTTAAGGGCTAAGGCTTAGGTTCCCAGTCTGTGAGAGTGCCTGCCTTTAGAGGTCAGCGAGTCCCCTGAGCACGTATGTGAGGGTCACACAACCTGTCCGAGCAACCCAAGCCTAAAGACTGGGCTTTGCCCTAGCCCCTCACTGTGGCTTCTCTCCTGGCCACACCTTCCAGAGGACCCCTCTGCAGCCTGGTAAGCCGCAGTTTCTGAAGGAGAGATGCTATTCCTGCTTTGTGCAACCCCTTCCACTCTTATCACTGGGGCCGGCACTTTTTGCCCCATGCTGACAGCAGGAATTCTGATAGCACCTCTGCTTGAGCATGTACTCCCTTTTCTCATAAGGAAAGAAGCTGGGCTCAAATTCACTCCAGCCCTTAAGAAGAAGGGAACTACTGTTTGTTAATTGTCTCCTCAGTGGAGGTGCTGGGGTTTTCTACACCAGCCTTCTGCCCCGCCAGTCTCCACCCCAGAAGGTGAAGCTTGTGGAAGCAGCTTGCCTCTGCCCAGGATCCCTGTGGCGGTGAACAGCTGGGGTGAGAAGCTGGAACTCCTGGCTCTGCTCTCCATACCTTCTCGCAGCTTTTTCATCCCTGTCTTGCCTGGTGGGGTCTCACTGTCCAGACCAGGGCCACCATATACCACCTTTCCCGGGAGCAGTCCCAGGAGTTCACCCTTGTCAGGCCTTGCAGTTGATTGAAGTGATTGTAAATGGGCAGTGCCTATTTGTTAAAGGCAGGAAAGTTTGGGTATTTTAGATATGAAGTAGAATTCTTGCTTCTGCTTTTTCCTCAGTGCTAGAGATTGAACCCAGGGCCTTTGCAGTGAGTTACACCCTTGGCCTTCTTTGAGTAAAGATCGTGCTGAGTTGCTCTCTTGCCCAGGAAGGGCCCAAGCTTGTGATCCTTGTGGATCAGCTGCCCAGAGTACTGGGTTGCAGGTGTGCGCCATCGTGCCCAGCTGCTTTATATATTGGTTGCATATTGTGACACTAACTAGACTGGGTTTACTGTGGTGGAACTGAATTCAGGAAGTGGTGTGGTTTTATTAACTGACTTCCCCAATCCAGCCCTCTGTCTGGTAAAAGCAGCCTGAGTGACTAGGGTGGGGTTGGCAAGCACTCATTGAACTGCCATTGTACAATAGACCTCAGAAACCTAGTGAAAAGACAGGTAGGTAAAGTCCGTACCCTTAGATTTGACAGAAAACAGTGAGCCAGAGCCAGAGTTTGGGGGAGCAGAAGGAAGGTGCTGGGTCGTAGTTAAACCTTGGATGCAGTGGTGCCCAGTAGGCCTTGGGAATATAACCCCTGCACGCCTGCCCGGTGGCCTTGGGCTCATGACCGCGTTTTCATAAACCTGCTTCACCTGTGAAATGGCCGAGTGATGACTGATACAGTGTGTGCAGGAGCCATGCTTCATGCCCAGTATCTGTCCCATATCTATAAAGCAGAAGTGATGTGGACCTCAGGAAACTGGGCAGCTTGTACGTATGAGAACCAACCAACCTGGCTTGGGGGCATTGTTATTGGTCTTAGAAAGGTTTCCATTGAGAGTTATATGGCAACAGTATTTCCTTTGTTATATGAAAATAGTTCTTGTATCTAAATTATGAAAAGCAAAATCCAGTCAGATAATTAAAGTGAAAAGAAACTCATCACCCATGCCGGGGATATAGCACAGCAGCAGAGCACCTGCTTGGCAAGTGCAGGGTCCTGAGTTCAGTTACCGGTAGCAAAGAAAAAAAGATCACCCTCTGATAACATCCTGCCAAAACTTTCAGTATGTAGTTTGCAGACAAATATGCCAGACTCCATTTCTTGTTCAAATATGAGTGCCACATGCAGATACAGCTCACTGCTTAGCGCTGCAATAAAAAGATCCTAAGGGCAAGAAGTAAGAGAAACAGGAACTAGTGAGAGAACAGAAACTGGTGCTTTGAGTAGGAGAACCAGACACAGGCCCGCTGCCCAGCCTGGCCAGAGCAGGGCATAGACAACGGCTTAGCACTGGAGACTTTGGAGGGACATGCTGGCTATAGTGCTGTTGACACTGCGGTTTGCTTTACTTGTTTTGAGACAAGGTCTCACGATGTAGTCTAGCTGGCCTTGAATTCCCTGTGTAGACCAAGCTGGCGTTAAATTTGAGATCTTTCTGCCCTAGCCTCCCCAATGCTGGGATTACAGGCACTGCCACACCCATTGACACTTCAGTTTGGAGGAGAGTTTGCTGAATGGATGGACTGAGTCCGAGATGAAAATTGAACTTGGCATTGAGCTACATCCCCAGCCCTTTTTATTTATTTATTTTTAGGATTTTTTTTTCCCATTAGGGTCTACTATGTAGTTCCAATTGGCTTTGAGCTCACTGTGTAGCCCAGGCTGGCTTCAAACTCACTGCAATCCTTCTGAGTTTACTATCCAAGTGCTGGGATTACAAGTGTGCACTACCCGGTTTGGCTGAAGTGCCTTTTTAACTCTAGCGAAACTAAGTGGGGTGAGGGTGTAGTAATGGAGGAAATCAGGGTTCTTAGCAGCAGGTGGTTTAAGAAGGCCCTCCAATCTCTTCAAGTTTGTCATTCCTTCAAGAAGGAAAATATTTACCCAGGTTTGATAGCACACACCTGTATTCCCAGCACTCTGGGAGGCTGAGGCAGAAAGATTACAAGTTGAAGCCCAATTTGAGCAATTTAGGAAGACCCTGGCTCAAAAATTTTAAAAGGGTAGGGAAAAAATTTTAAAGGGGCTGGGGACATAACTCATAGCAAAGGCTTCCAGATGCACATATGTCCATGAGGAGGAAGGGTCCCTAGAAGGGATGGACCATCTGCCGCCCTATGGCACATGTGCTCAGCTCTCTGAGGAGGCAGTGTGAGTGTCCACCTCCCTTCTGAACTGTTGCCTGCGTGTCGGGGCAGCCGCCTCCAGCTTTCCTGCCCCTCGTTCTGATGCTGCCAGCAGCACTGACCAAGATGTGAAGGCAGTGAGCACTGTGGTATGGGTGTGACGTGGTGAAGCTTGTTTCTCACCCTGCCCCATTCACATTGGAGGTGCTCACCCAGCCCAGCACGGTCATCGTTTGGAGGTCACAGTGTCATGGGCAGCTCTGCCTTTGTCTCTGCTGCTCAGCATGCCCTGTCCTGTGGGGCTGTAGATGGATGGGACATCTTAGAGCTGTGTAGACTAGGAGCCTTCATCTCATCCCACTGCCTGAATGAAGATCACAGAAATGGCTCTGCAGTTCCCGAGGTACCCAGGACACTGGGTCATCCCCTGGGAATGAGCTGTGAACACTGGGCACAGTCCGTATCCAGCTTCTTACATGTGTTTCTGTCTTCCACATATAGTGTCTTCGGTTTAGCTTCCTTTTTTCCACTGTAAAGGCCCTAAAATCGGGTGACTTAGATTTTAATTCCTATAGTTAGCACTTTCAGTGTTCCCGAGACATCTAGTCACCATGATTGAAAATTTAGAAGTTGCTGCATTTACCAAATATCTATCCGCTGAGCTTCTTCCCAGCTTCTGCCCCCTTGTGGGGGGCCAGATGGATAGACACATGGCAAGACTGCTCTGCAAAGCCAGACTGACACCCCACCCCTTGTTTAGGTTTCAGAGCACCGTGCAGGTGAGCAAACTGCAGGACCTCATCAACCGCAGCAAGATGGCCAGGTGCAGAGGACGGTTTGTCTGCCCGGTGATCCTGTTTAAAGGCAAGGTAAGGCACCTGAGTCTCACATGCCAGTGCTGTCTTCTGGGGTGCCTGACTCCACAGCATAGTGTAGGTTGTTGTTCCCTACCAGCCAAAGGTTAGGGGCTCCAGGGATCTCACACTGGAAAGTAGGCTACAGAAACAGACCCCTTGGGATTCAAGGGGGACTTCAGGTAGAAAAGGGATATTGCTGGGAGAAGACCCTGCCCTTTGTTCTGGAAGTGGCTCTGGGTTCAAATCCTGACTCTAGTGCTTCTCCCTGTACAGGGCTTCAGTTTTCCTCTTCTATCAGATAGAAATAATAGTCACACCTGTGTCAAAGTTTACAGAGTGAATTAAATTGAGATATGCCGCTGATGTTTGTTCATTATTTTGATCATCTGCTTAACAATATTTTTGAGTTTGTATTTTGGGGGGGGGCACCGGGGATAGAACTCATGACCTCGTGAGTTTGTATTTTTGAGACAGGGTCTTACTATGTAGTTCAGGCTGGCCTTGAACTCACTCTGTAGCCCTGGCTGGCCTCAAACGCATGGTGATTGAGTGCCAAGACTACAGGTGTGTGCCACCATGCCTAGTGGACCTAGTGTTTATTGGAGTGTGTACTTGTTGGTGCCTTTCAGACCATGCACTAGGTCGGCTTGTAAAACAAAGACTTCTTCCCTACATAGAGCTTTCCTTCCAGTGGCTGCTCTTCATTGCTCCCTAACAGGGCCTTATTTTGCCTATCTTACTGTCTTTTGGTGTAAGGGATATTGCCTCACACAAAATGAAGCAAAGGCTCAGAGTGGTTGAATAATTTCCCCAGTTATACTTTACACCTAACACAGCAGTGATTTGAACCCATCTCCAACACCATACTGCAGTTGAAAGTCACATGGGGTAGGTGCTCTCAGGAGACTCGGGAATGGGCCATTGGTAAGGCCTGACAGACTGGTGGCCTCCAGGGAGTGTGATGTGGCTGGGCCTGTGTTGGGACCATGGGAGGGTGAGGGAAGGACTTCAGGCAGGCGACGCCACACTGGAAAACATGGGGCATGCAGGAGCAAGGGCCAGGAGGCCTCTGTGGCTAGAGGAGGGGGTACACATGAGAGCACAAGCCGGACCACCTGTGTTTCCCAGAGCAGTGTGGGAACAGGTTGCAGAAAGCATTCCCTGTCACCTGAGAAGAAAATACTGGCCCAGCATTGAGCTGAGACAGGAGGGTCGCAAGTTTAAGTCCTGCCTGGATAACTTAATGTCTCAGCAAGACCCTGTCTTACAGTGAAAAGTGAACAGGACTGGAGATATACCTCAATGTGAAGGCCCTAGGTTCAATCCCAATACTCAATCCCCAATACCACCAAAAAAAACAAGAGAGAAAGACAGACTGCATCCCAAATTTGTCCTCAGTTCACTGCCACCATTTAGAAAGCACACCCAGGTCTGTGAGCACGGGAAGGGTTCAGGCTCTGAGACATCCTGTGGGGGCGTCTTCGCCCCGCACGGCGTCTCTCCTGTTTCTGTGGAACTCATATGAGTGAGGAGCGCTGTGGGGCTCACTTGGGGAAATGCCACAGCAGACAGCTCTGGATTCTGGAGCTTAGTACAGATGAGAGGTCAGCATGAGTCTCGGGGGGGCCTGGGCCAGCGAGTTTCAGAGGAGTGATGCTGAAATGCTGCAGAGGCTTAAGTCTGAGGAGGTGCTGGCCTTTTCAAGTGGTCACAGAGGCCTTGCCATGAAGTCCTCTTTCTTCTGCCTCGAGCCAGATGGCGCAGAGCCCTTCGGTCTTCTTTGCTTGCCATCGTCTGTCAGCAGTGACTCACTGCTACCTGTGCCCACAGCAGTTGCATAGGAAACGCACCACTTAGTGCTTCCTATCTGCCTGTGCGGATGGCCTCTAGGCAGCAGCCTTGCCTCAGGGCCGTCCTGCGTACGTGTGCTCAGTAGGAGGTGCTGCTGGGGTGCAGCTGCTGTGCTTACCAGGCCAGCTTCTGGGGAGACAGGGACACAGGTGGTCCCTGGGGCTCAAGTCCTGGAAAAGGCATTCAGAGGGAGGTTAGAATGACTGGGAAAGCAGCTTCCACTTGGGCCAAAGGGGACCTGTCCTCATATGTGACTCAGCAGGTCTCTAACCTGGGCTGGGAACATCATTACCAACACTGTCTCCTGAGTTAAGCAAGGGAGCCATTTCCCAGTGCTGCCTCCTGCTGCCTGCAGAGTCCATCCTGTGTGGTCTGCGTGAGGCGTGGGGCGATGTGGGGTCAGACACCCTGCCTTTCCATTCTCCCTAGATGCTTGACAGCTGGGCCAGTGTGTGTGTCTGTGTGTGCGTGCATGCATGCACACACATAATGTTTTTACTGGAGACTGAGCGGACACTGAGCCATGTGCCACCCCTTTTCTTGTTTATTTTTTTATTTTCAAACACAATTTCTGTAAGTCACTTAATAGCCCAAGCTTGGCTTGAACTCTAGCTTGAAGTCCTCCTGCTTCAGCCTCCTAGATTACTGGCATTACTGGGTGTACTACCACACCTGGGTTAGGATTTGTTTTGTTGTTTTGCCATGTAGTCCAGCCTGGCCTTGAACTTGCTGTGTTTTCCATGCCTCCCTCAAACTTAGAATCCTCCTAGTATCAGCCCCCCAGGTGCTGGTATTACAGGTATCCACCACTGTGCATAGCCGCTATACATTTTATTGTTCTGTTTCCTCCCTTAACAGGTGAACAGCAAGGATAGCCACTTTTACTTACATACTTAAAAAATGTGGCCAGATGTGGCCAGATGACAGGTGATGACACACCTGTCATCCCAACACTCAGAAAACCAAGGCAGGAGGATTACAATGAGTTAAGGCCAGCTGGACTACATAGTGAAACACTGTCTCAAAAAAAATTTTTCTTTTGGTACTGGGGATCAAACCCAGGGCCTTGCAAATATTAAGCAAACATTCTGCTGCTGAACTGCAACTCCTCATCACTTTCATTTTGTATGCCGAAGTTGATTACTAGGCCAATGCATATCCTACCCAATCTACTCTCTATGCAGAATTGGAGGCCATTCCTAATCGGGTAACTAGAGCATTTAGAATGTATTTTGCCAAGGCACAGAACTAATGGTTATGATCTGGGCGTAGTGGAGCTGTAATTGCAGCACTTGGGAGACTGAGACAGGAGGGTTGCTATGAGTTTGAGGCCAGCCTGGGCTGCATATTGAAACCCAATCTCAAAAAAAGAAAGAAAAGAAAGAAATGGTGGATTTTCACTGGGAACCATGAGGCTTAGGAGCAAGCGTTAAAGATTAAAGCTCTGAGTTTGTGTGTGGTAGCTCATGCCTATAATCCCAACACTTGCAAGGCCAAGACTAGAGGGTCGAGAGTTTGAGACCAGCCTGGACACACAGCAAGGGCAAGGCCAAAACCCTGTCTTAAAGAGAAGAGAGGGGCTGGGGATTTAGCTCAGTGGCTTAAGTGCCTACCTGGCAAGCACGAGGTTGTGAGTTTGGTCCCCAGTACCAAAAAAAAAAAAAACCCACTGCAGTGGGGCAAGCACAGAATTCTGACTTCTGACTTCAGTGTCTCACTCGGGGACTTAGCCGAATCCCTTATTCTTTTCTATGTGACCTGCTGGGCCCAGGGCTGGCCAATTCGGTTTCCAAAAGGATAATGAGAGTTTGGGAAAAGAACGAGGAGCAAGAAGAGGGTCTCAAAGCCCAAAAACCAGCTGGGCATGGTGGCACACTTCTGTCATCCCAGCACTCTGGAGGCCTGGGGCAGGATGATTCCAACTTTGAGCACAGGCTAGACAGCTGAGCGGTTTAGTGAGACTTTAACTCAAAAGGGCTGGGATGGCACCCAGTGCCAAGGATGTGTATTTGACCCCTGGTTCGGGGCGGGGGTACAAAAAAGCCCTCAACAGCCAAAAAGAGGCTGTGTGAGATCTCACAGCTACACGAAAGAAGGCAGGGCCAGTGCCACAGCTGAGCTGTGCAGGAGCGTAGCCCGGAAGGTATTTGAGCAAGATGAGCAAGACGTCCTGGAGTGTGAGTCTCTGGAAGCGTATGTGACCAGTACAAAATGCTTGGTTCTAGCTGGTGCCTCTCCACCGCTTCTTTCCCCTGCAGGGGTCTGCACCCTGTCCTGGAGCAGCACGTTGCTCCCTTCCCTTCGTCGGGAGACCCACTTTCCATCCCCAGCTTACGTGGTGCACTCGAAAGTGAGCTTCCTGCCGTGTGGCCTCACAGCCTGCACACATTAGTGTAATGGGAGTTCTCCCAGCCTTTAGCTGAGCTCCCCCTGCCCCACCACCTCTCCTCAAATGGTTATTCGAAGGTGTGGCCTGAACATTACTGAGGTTCTTGCAGTTTTCTAGTGTCTAGAATTCCAGTTCACAGCATGGTCCCTTCAGTGATGAGGAAAAAAGTGCAAGAACGTTCAAGCAAGAGGCTGGGGGTATAGCTGATGATAGAGCACGTCCCTGGCATGCACAAAGCCCTGTGCTCCATCTGCTGCAATGGAAGGAAAAACAAAGCGCAGTAATTTTGGGGGGCTTCACTCCATTCCCAGGGTGTGATACGCATGCAGCACCCGCCAGGTTTGTCTCAGGGCTTTGAATGGGGCGTCTCCTGGGACAGAGACTGGACTGAGCCTAGGCGCACTTCAGCCTGGCCGTGGGGAATTCGCCTGAGCCCACACGCCAGCCCATGGGTGACAGGAGGCCCTGGTGTCATTCTGCTGTGCCTGCTTCAGAAACCAGACTGAGGATGCTCTCTGTCTCCCAGCATATTTGCAGGTCTGCCACACTGGCTGGATGGGGGGAGCTGTATGGACGCTCTGGCTACAACTATTTTTTCTCAGGTGAATATTGAACAGGCCTCTGGGTATCAGATGCAAACCCACTCAGAGATAAGTCCTACAGTGGTACAGCATAGGGTGGGAGCAAGCTCCCATAGACCAGGGCATCCTTCCTTTGCACGGGTCAGGGGACCCATGGAGTCCAGCGAGGGGAAGGCAGTGTACCAGACAAGCAGGGTGCATGGAGGGCTGGAGCTGTGGGGGCTGCCCCTGGGGTGGGGCTGGTGACTAAACCTGTGCCCTGAGCTGCTGGGGAGAAACCCCCGGAAGGAACCCTGAACAAGCAGCCTCACTGCTGACTGACCACTTTCTCTGGCAGGAGGCACAGATGATGCCTGGGCAGATGTGGAAGACGTCACAGAGGAGGACTGTGCTCTTCGGTCAGTGCTGGTTCTCCGTGCCCAGGGGCCAGGCTTGGGATGGGCTGTCTGGCTAGTGGAGACCTTGTTCACACTGGTGCTGTCTTCGTCCTGGTCCACACTCGTGGCCTAGTCTTTCCTCTCGTCCACAAGGTTGAAGGAATGCAGTTAGCCCATCGGGAGCTTCCTCCCAGCGCCCCCTGCAGCCAGGGTGAGGGTGCGTCAGCTTCTCCGGGCCGGGGTCTTGCCTTAGCCTCCAGTCTACAGGCTAAGATAGGCCCCAAACAGCTGCGTTTGTTTCAGAGCCCATCAAGGGTGGCAGCTGCCAGCCCACAGGTATTACGCAGCACTTCTGGTATTGGGGAAAAAGGATAGGACTGTTGTCCCCACAGGGATACAGGAAAGAATGAGTGGCAGTGAGAAGTCCCACAGCTGCATGGCCGGGGTCCTAAAAAGAGCTTGATACAAAACAGTGTTTGAGTGTCTAAAGAGAGACAGTGGGCTACTTTACATTACTCTATCCCTTTTTGAAGATCAGCACTGTAAGTCAATGGCAGTGACCCATGCAGCCCTATAATCCTAGCATTATGGGAGACTGAGGCAGGAGGATCAGTCACAAGTTCAAGCCCAACCTGGGTGACTTAGCAAGACCCTGTCTCCAAATAAAAGAAGGGCTGGAGGTGTAGCACAGTGTGAAGACTTTGCATTCCATTCCAAAAGCCACAGAAACCCTCTGTGGGCTGTTTGAGAAAAGCTCCTTGGCATGACCAGTGCCATGTGGAGTACCTTGAACTGGTGCTGAGCAATCACAGAATGAGCAATAGCATCATGTGTAGTTGGCTGCCCACACTGGCCTGGCCTCTCCTGGGTTCTGCCCGCTGGCCCTGAATGCCCTGGCTCCTCCCCCAAGGTCAGATGGCACTCCCCTACCCCAAGTCTTCTGCAGCACACTGTTCTTGGTGACCAGACTGCAGAGACGCCAGCAGTGGGCATTAAGAAAGTGTGATGATGACAGTTGATTCTTTTTGGTACCGGGGATCGAACTCATGACCTTGCGCTTGCCAGGCAGGCGCTTATGCCACGGAGCTAAATCCCCTGCAACAGTTGATTCTTTCTACTCTGCCTGTCTGAAGGTAGCTTGGGGATTAGAATGGCGATTGTCACTCCTTGTTTCCCCAACCTGCTGTGTAGAGGGGATTCATTGCTGGGGTTTCACAGTTAGTTGGCAAAAAACTGAGAAGCCTATCTGCCCAAGAATTGCAGTCAGGTACATTGTAAGCAAGGAACATGGCTAGCCATGGTCCTTGGTGAGGGCCAGCAAGGAGGAGGACAACAAACTCCAGTGGAACCTCAAGAGCTCTCTGCCACCCGCTCACTGCTCCTGATGGCACTAAGATTTTGGAGTCTTCTGGCTTCACGCCAAGCAGTGCCAACAAGCCCTTTCCAGGTGATTTTGAGATATGTTCCAGATATTGGGTAATCTAGACAGTTACCTCCCTTTTCCCTCCCTCTGCCTTCAGCAAAGGAGGATAGGGCTCCTGCCACTGACATCCACGTTTTCTGAGCAAGCCCCACCTCCCCACCAGGAGCACACTCTGGACCTTGTCCCTTTGGCTCTAATTTCAGGAGTGGTGACACACACCTTTTCGATAAGGTCAGAGGCTATGACATCAAGCTGCTTCGGTACCTGTCAGTCAAGTACATCTGTGACCTGATGGTGGAGAACAAGAAGGTGAAGTTTGGTATGAAGTGAGTACTGTAAGGGTGCAGGCTCCTCAAAGCAGAAAGCCAATGTGCTAGATCCGCAGGTCAGCAGTGGCTCCCACTGCTGTGGTGAGCAGTGGTCACTGCAGGCTGGTCGAGCCAAGGGCTGTCTGTGGAATTTCTGTGATGTCTTCAGTCAGCCCTGCAGGGTAGGTGCCAGCCCGCTTTGTTTTTGTAGACAAGAAACTGAAGAGGCTGCGTAACTTGGCTTAGGTTCCATGCTAGTGACTGAAGAGCCGGAGTCTGGCTGGTGCTCCAGTCCCACCTTTGGCTTGATTGTCTTTATTTTTTCCCTGGCTCCCTGGTGTATTGAAATCACTTTTAAAATGGAACAAAATATTCACTGTATACCCAGTTCACTTCAGTGACTGCTATTATTTAAAAATATATGTATGGACCAAATCATTATATACTGGAGCAAAACTTTAAAAAATGGGGCATGGGGGCTGGGGATTTAGCTCAGTGGCTTAAGCGCCTGCCTGGCAAGCGTAAGGTCGTGAGTTCAATCCCCGGTACCAAAAAAAAAAAAAAAAAAAAAAAATGGGGCATGGGGTTAGGGCAGTGAAATTTTAGGAGCTCTTTCCAAAGTTGTGTTGAATGTTGTTTTCTTCCAGTGTCTTTTCATCACCCTAAATGGTTGTCTCCTCAAAAAAGACAGCACATGGCTGAGGTTGGAGCATAGCTCCACCGGGTCATGGCTGTTCCTCACACCTTCCTCCCTCTTCAGGGGCCACTGTGTCACACATCCCTTTTCCACAGGTGGCACGGCGGCAGGTAGAAAAGGCAGCATTGCCCCTTTGGGTTGCACCCTTACTTGGCTTTCACCTTCCGGTCTGTGTCATAGGCCACTGCAAGAAGATGTGCCTGTGACATCGGGCTCTGTCCAGGCTTGCCACACTGTGGAGGAGAAACCTGTCTTACTGGAGAGGTTGGAGCGGAAGTTCCAATCTAACAGGAAGTTATATTTCTTAACTCTGAAGAACATTTTAGCAGAAGGTTCATTTTAAGACATAATACTCCTGGGGGCAGCACGTGTCTGTGTTGTTGATGCCATAACATTTTGTGTCCCTGTCTTGCAGTGTGACTTCCTCTGAGAAGGTGGACAAAGCTCAGCGCTATGCCGACTTCACTCTTCTGTCCATCCCGTACCCAGGTAGGGAGCGCTCTTCTCCCAGGTTCCCAGCTTGCTAGGCTCGGGACAGAGGCAGCGAGCACATCTTCCACATGAGCCCCTGGCACCTGGGAGCTTTGTGTCCTCAGCAGAGACCTTTGGACCCTAGTCACAGGCCTCAGACTGAGACACTCGGTAGGGGATTGAATACTGGTACTGGCACCTATTAGCCACAACTTGAGCAAGTCACTTCCCTGTCCCGGCCACAGGCTTCCTCAAGTGGCAGTTAGAACATGAAAGGTTAGCACTCGGGGTTTTGTTGTTTTGATGAGATCTTGCCTGAACCAGTGCTCTGTGAATACGAAGCTCTGTCCATCTGTTTTGTGGTCCTGGGGATTAAGCCCACAACCTTCACACTTAGCTAGATCCCCAGCCTTTTTTTATTTTTGGTTTTGGGATGTAGTCTTTCTGAGTCACTGAACTGCTAGGCAGGGCTGGAACATGTGATCCTCCTGCCTCTGCCTCCCAGAGTTCTAGATATAAAGATATGCACTAGGCCGGAGATACAGCTCAGTGGCCTGCCTGGCAAGTACAGGGTCCTGAGTCTATTCCCAATACCATAAAATAAAATAAAATAAAATAAAATAAAATAAAATAAAATAAAATAAAATAAAATAAAGTAAAGTAAAGTAAAGTAAAGTAAAGTAAAATAAAGTAAAACTAAATTAAAATAAAATAAAGTAAAACTAAATTAAAATCAAATCAAATAAACAAAAAAAATTTTAAAAATCGGGGCTGGGGATTTAGCTCAGTGGCATAAGCGCCTGCCTTGCAAGTGTGCGGTTGAGTTCGATCCCCAGTATCAAAAATAAATAAATAAATTTTTAAAAATAAAATAAAAGTAAAGTATGCACTGCCATTCCTAGCTCCATGAAGCACTGGTTAAGTGGAAACAGTGTTGGTAATCTTGGCGCCTGTCCGTGCTGGGCTGGGCAGGTATGACCCTCCATGACTGTCTTGCAGAGATTGAGCTTTGTGTGGCCGTCACCCCAGGCAAGGCTGTTCTGCAGTGGAATGACACATCATCGAGTCTGTCTGTACAGTGGCTTCCCTGTGTCACACGGTACTCTAGGCCACAAAACTGCATTTGTCTCTGCACATACATTCCTACCTGAGGCTGGGCTGTGCTCTCACTGGGCTCCGAGTGGGTATTTATCTAGTTTGTAACTCTCCCTGCCTGTTTGCAAAGAAGACTGAAGACCCCAAACCTAGTGCGAGGCTTGGGGAGCCACAAAGCTAGTGCGCATCCTCCTTGAAGCCTCGCCCGTTTCCTGGGCTGGCTCCAGTTGTGGTCCTTAGTCTTGGACGCACTTAGCCAACAGCAAAGGCCAGGCTCATTGTGGCCTCATTTTTGTCAGAGGCAGTCGGGTGGTACTGATGCCCAACTCCCAGTGAGTAGTGTTTTGATCGTGCCCTCCACTGGGCATTATTCTTCCCTGCCAGCTTAGTCTCGGACCCTGCAGAGCTGGGCGTTACCCTCAGGCTAGCACCATGTGTCCTTAAGCAGCCCTTAACCCTTCTGAGCACCGGTGCCGTCATTCATAACATTAGGGTGGTGGCCTCTACTTGAGCGTCAGGTGCCACACCTGTGCCCTGCAGAAGCGCTCAGTAAAGGAGTCTTTCCTCCCTGAAGCAGGTCAGAGTGACACAGAGTGCAGTGGTGTCACACGGGTTTGGTGGTGTCAGCAGTGCTGTGACAGACAAGGGCATCTGTGCGGCAGGCAGTGGTGGGGAACTGTGCAGCTGGTTTTCAGCCCTGGCTTCTGACTTCAGAGCTGCCTCAGGTACCATGCCTGCAGAGGGGCTGTGCTGTCGAGGGACCGTGGCTCTCTGCTTGAGTCTGATTCAGGTAGACCTCCTGACGGAAAACTGTGGTGCTTGAAGTATGAGGACCCCTGCTGCAGAAAAGCAGCCAGGACTTCTCTGTGTGGTGTGGTGCCTCGTTCCAGGGCTCCTGTTAGCACTGTTTGACCCAGTTTTTTTCTTTTTCTGCCATTTGGCTGTAATCCAGCAGGCTTGGGGCTGCAGGTATTCCTCACAGTGTCCGTTTGTAATAGCAAAGTCCAGGACGCATTTTCATTAACCAGAAAGAGGATTAAGCACATGATACCTTCATCCATAGGACTAAATATCCATCACATAGCTGTAGACAGATGCTCAAGGTAATGAACAAATTTTCCCCCCAAAATCTATTTTATTTCAAGTAGGAAAAAAAACAAAATTTCAAAACATGTCAATCAAGGGGCAACAATGATACATACATTGTGCACTGTCATCCCCAAATCATTCACCCGGAGCACAAGACATCTGCATTCAATTGTCCAAACAATACAAGTGCAGACCATTTTCTTCAGTGAACTCAGAGAAATCAGTAGTATAACTATTTTTAGTAGTAGTAAAATCATTAGTAATCAGTAGTATTAACTAGTTTTATGCACATATACATGTGTTTTTTTCTTTCAGCTTGGCACACTAATGAAACAATATTGTGTCTTATTCGTTTCACTAATGAGTATGTTCTCTAGGTACATCCATTCACCTGTAGAAGTGTCCAGTTTATCATTCCTTACAGCTGACTAGTACTCCATTGCATGAAAATACAACATCTTTTTAATCCATCCCTCAGTCGATGGGCATTTAGGTTGTTTTCAAGATCTGGCTATTGGGCTGGGGATTTAGCTCAGTGGCTTAAGTGCCTGCTTTGCAAGCTCGAGGTCGTGAGTTCGATCCCCGGTACCAAAAAAAAAAAAAAAAGATCTGGCTATTATAAGTGGTGCTGCTGTAAACATGGGTGCACATATATCACGATGGTATGATGTTTTTAATTCTTTTGGGAAGATACCCAGAAGGGGAATAGCTGGATTGAGTGGACCCTCCAATCCTAGTTTTTTGAGGAATCTCCACACTGATTTCCACAGTGGTTGCATTCCCACAAAAAAGAGGAGAAGGATTCACAGCCCCTCCAACATTTGTTATTGCTTGATTTCTTGATACTAACCATTCTTTCTGGGGTGAGGTGGAGTCTCAGTATTGTTTTAATTTGCATATCTCAAATGGCCAGTGCTGTTGAAAATTTTTTCACATATTTATTTGCTGTTTGTATTTTTTCATCTGAGAAGTATGTATTCATCTCAGATGCCCATTTTTGGATTGGGTCTTTAAATCTGGGAGGACTGATTAGAGTTTTTTATATGTTCTTGATAGTAATCCTTTGTTTGAGGAACAGCTGGCAAACATTTGCCCCCACGTGGTGGGTTGTCTCTTCACTGTTAGTGGTTTCTCTTGCTGTGCAAAAGCTTTTCAATAGAGTGAAATCCCAGTTGTTGATTCTTTGTGATAGTTCCTGTGAAATTGGGGTTTTGTTCATAAAGTCTTTGCCTACACCAATGTCTTCAAGAGTTTTGGCTACTCTATTTTCCAGCAGGTTTAATGTTTCTGTTTTATTTTTTTAATTTTTATTTTAAAGAGAATAAAACAAAAGAGGACAGAACAAAGCAGATTAGAACAGAACAACATAAGCAACACAGCACTTTACAACAAGACAAGATATTAACAGTAGCTACCATAATGTCTCTTTCTTTGAAATAGTTGTACATAGCTTCAAATATAATAATATCAAACATAACAAAATAGTATAAAACCATTCAAGAGAATGAAAGAATTACAGGGTATTCTGAACCAAATAACAGAAAATGATCAATGGCTACTATAATATCTCATTTTCCATAAAAAAATTTGTTTATACTATCACATATATTAAAATCCCAATAAGACACAACATGATAGAACCAATGGTAATAGAAGAATGAAAGTATGGTAGAACTTCAAAGCAAGATGATATTAAATCAGCAATGGCTGCCATAATGTTTTGTTTTCTTCAAAATAGCTGCTCATACCATCACACATAATAAAATCAAGCAAAACCGGATAAAACCATTCCACCTGATGAATGAAAACATTAAAAGGCTTCAAAGCAATGTAATGGGGAATCATGATTACCATAAAATCTTATGTACTCTAATGTTTCTGTTTTAATATTAAGATCTTCGATCCATTCTGATTTTAGCTTAGTTCATGGTGAAAGATATGAATCCAGTTTTAATCTCTGACATGCATAGAGCCAGATTTTCTAGCACCATTTATTAGAGTCTGTCTTTCTTTCAGTGGATGTATTTAGCACCTTTGTCAAAGATAAGGTGGCTTAGTGTGTCTGTAGTTGTTTCTGCATCTTCTAATCTATTCCACTGATCTATGGATCTGTGTTTTTGCCAGTGTCACACTATTTTTATCACAGTAGTTTTACAGTACAATTTCAAGTCAGGGATTATAATGTCCCCTGTCTTGTCTTTGTTGCCTAGGATTGCCTTTGCTATTCTAGGTCTCCTCTGGTTCCAGATAAATATTAGGATTGGTTTCTCTCATTCTGTAAGATATACTATTGGAATTTTGATTGGGATTGTGTTGAATCTGTATAAAAGTTTTGGAAGTATGGCCATTTTCACTATATTCTTCCTTCCTACCCAAAAGCACAAGATGTCTCTCCATTTTCTAATATCCTCATCAATCTCCTTTTTCAGAATACTGTAGTTTTCAATGTAGATATCTTTTACATCCTTTGTTAGATTGATTCCTAGATACTTCATTTCTTCGGATGCTATTATAGAAGGTATTGTTTCCCTGATTTATCTTTCAGTGAGTTTGTTATTTGTGTACAGGAAGGCTATTGATTTTTGAGTGTTGACTTTGTAACCAGCTGTGTTACTGAATTTGCTTATTAAATCTAGAAGTCTTTTGGTGGAGTGTTTGGGGTCTTCTAAGTAAGAGCATCGTGTCATCTGAAAATAATGATAGTTTAACTTCTTTCTTTCCTATCTTTATTCCTTTTATTTCTGTTTCTTGCCTAATTGCTCTGGCTAAAGCTTCCAGGACTATGTTGAATAAGAGTGGAGACAGTGGACATCCTTGTCTTGTTTCTGATTTTAGAGTGAAAGCTTTCAGTTTTTGTCCATTTAGTATGATGTTGACTGTTGGTTTGTCATAGATGACCATCTATTCCAATTTTCTGTCGGTCTTTATCATGAATGGGTGCTGGACTTTGTCACAAGCTTTTTCTGCATTGATTGAGATGACATATGACTTTTGTCCTTGGCCCTATAAATATAGTGTATTCCATTTATGGATTTAGGTATGTTGAACCATCCCTGCATCCCACTTACCCCACTTGATCGTGGTGTACCATCTTTTTGACAATTTGCTACAATCTGTTTGCCAGTATCTTATTGACATTTTTTGCATCATGTACATTAGGGAGATTGGCCAGTAATTCTTTCTTAGTTGGGTCTTCCCCTGGTTTTGTAATCAGAGTAATGCTTGTTTCCAGGAATGAATTTGGGAGTATTGCTTCCCTTTTAATTTCATTAAAGAGTGTGAGAACTAGTGGTGTTAGGTCTTCTCTAAACTTCTTGTAGAATTCAGCAGTGAATCCATCAGGGCCTGGGCTTTTCTTTGTTTCTGGGTTTTTAATTACATCTTTCATTTCTTTCATTGATATTGTGTTATACGGATTTTTATATCTTCTTGATTCAGCTTTGATGATTCATATGTATCTGATATTTGGTTCATTTCTTCTGTTTGTTTGTTTGTTTTTTGGTACTGGGGATCAAACTCATGATCTCATACTTACCAGGCAAATGCTTGAGCCTCTGAGCTAAATCCCCGGCCCCTCTTCTGTATTTTCTATCTTATTAGAATGCAAGATTTCAAAGTTGATATAGATGATTTTCTGGATTTTTGCAGGGTCTGTTGTGATTTCACCTTTTCATTCCTAATTGCATGGATTCTAGTCTTTTCTTTCCTTTTTTTGATAAAGTTGGCTAAGGGTTTGTCAATTTTATTTAATCAAAGAACCAACTCTTCAAGTTCATTGATTCTTTGTATTGTTTTTTTAGTCTCCAGTGTGTTTACTTTCTGCTCTGATCTTTATAATTTCCTCCCTTGTACGAGGTTTTGGTTTAGCCTGCTCTTCTTTTTTGGGAAGTTGAAGATTCAACATTAACTTGTTTATATGTTCTGGCTCTGGTTTCCTGATACTGGCATTTACTACTGTGAATTTCCCTCTTAAGACTGCTTTCATTGTCTCCCACAAGTTGTGATATGTTATACTGTCATTATCATTCAACTATAAAAACATTCTAATTTCTTCTTTAATTGTATCTGTGACACATTGGTTGTTCAGTAGGGTGCTATTTAATTTCCATGTGTTAATGAAATTCTTGTGGTTTTCTTTGCCATGGATTTCCAATTTCATTGCATTGTGGTCTGATAGTATGCGTGGGATAATTTCAATTCCTTTACATTTACTTAAGCATTTTTATGAGCCAGTATGTGGCCTTTTTTGGAGAATGTCCCATGGGCAGCTGAGAAGAATGTGTATTCTGATGTTGTGGGGTGGAGCACTCTAGAGACATCTACTAAGTCCATTTGCTCAAAAGTTTGATTTAGTTCTAGTATTATTTCCTTACTGATTCTTTGTGTAGTTGATCTGTCTTTTTGTGACAGTGGGGTATTGAGGTCTCCCAATACAATCGTATTAGGGCTTATTTGATTTTTCACGTCCATTAGTAATTGTTTTATGCAGTTGGGTGCACTGATATTTGCTGCATATGATTTTTATCTCTTCTTCTTGGATTGTTCCCTTTAGTAGGATATAGTGACCTTATTTATCTCTCTTAATCAGTGTTGGCTTAAAATTCACTTTGTCTACAAATAGAATAGCTACCCCTGCTTTTTTCTTGATTCCTGTTGCATGGAGTGTTGTTTTCCATCCTCTGACTTTCAATCTGTGAATTTCTTTTTGAATTAAATGTTTTTCTTGTATGCAGCATATTGTTGGATCTTGCTTCTTGATCCATTCTGCCAGTCTGTGTCTTTTTACTTGTCAATTGAGACCATTAACATTAATGGTTAAAACTGATATGTATTGACTTATCCTTGTCATGTTATTGTCCTGTTGTTGATGCCCTCTTTTTGTTTTTTGTTTTTTTTTTTTTTATTTTTTTTCTTCCCTCTAATTCTCTGCTTTTCCTGGTGGATTGCATCTGTTAGGGTTCGAGGAGTTGTAGTCCTTTTTATATGTTTGTAGAATGTCCTTCAGAACATTTTGGAGTGCAGGGTTGGTGGTCGTACATTTCCTGAGATGTTCTTTGTCATAGAAGTATCTTCATCTCTCCATCAATTTTGAAAGATGGTTACATCAATCTGGGTTGAAAGTTGTTGTCCTTTAGAACTTGGAGTACTTCACTCCAAGCTCTCCTTGACTTGAGAGTTTGTGCTGAGAAGTCAACTGTGATTCTGATGGGCTTTCCTTTACAGGTGATTTGTTTCTTTTCTCTAACAGTTTTTAAGATTCTATTCTTACGTTGAATTTCTGGAATCTTGACTGATATGCCTGCATGTAGGTCTTTTTTTTTATCATTGTTAATTGGAGTTCTATATGCCTCACTTAATTGTATGACAGATTCTTTTTCTCTATCAGGAAAGTTTTCTGTCACGATGTCTATGAACATGTTTTTAATGTCATCTGTGTGTTATCTCCTGCTTGTTCATTGACTCTAATTAATCTTAAGTTGTTCTTTGTCTCATCCAGCAGCTGCTGGATTGATTTCTCATGGTCCTTTGCTATTTTTGAGAAATCTGTCTTTCCTGATTGCTAACTGCAAGGCTGTTTTCAATATCTGAGATCCTGTCCTCACATTGGCCTAATCTGCTTTGAATACTTTCAGTGGAGTTTTTATTCTCCTGGATATCTGCTTGAACCTGCTTTATGGATTCCATTTGTTTCCTATATTGTGCTTCCATAATTTGCTTAAGCTCATCTATTTTTTTTTAATCTGTGTCTGCTCTAACATTGCTAAGCATGGTGTATATTTCAGCAATCTCTGTAGTTATTTGAGAGATTATTTCTGATACCATTTTTTTCCAGAGCCTCATTGAATTGCTTTGTTGTTACTTCAGAGGGACATGGTGGGGAACTTTAGGACTATCCCACTGCTTTGACCCCTAACTTTGCCTTTGGTGAACTGGATGCCTGGGGTTGCATCTTGTTTAAGTGTCTTCTCATTTCTTTTTTTTTTTAGTTTAATTCCTGGGGTGATGCTTGTAAATTGCCTATGGCGGGTGCTTTATTGGTGGTATTTGAAACACTTAGGTGATGATCACTTCTCTGAGGTATCATTCAGGTGTAGCTGGTTTTGGGGTTTTGAGTCTGTTGGAAGATCTTACCTCTTCAGTTTGTTGGCGATGAGAAGTTGTTGCTCATTTGGCCTGGTCCCTGCTTCTTTGGCACTGTGCCACCATATTTTCTGTAACCCTTAGTTAATGTCAGTCATGGGTTATCAGCCAATAGCTGTTCAGAACAAGTATGTCAGTTTTGGCTATAGTAGTACCAATAGCATCGAGCACAGCCTAGACAACAAACTGAGCTCACCCTTAATTTGTAACTGGTACCCTTATGAATTAGATTTGTGATTATATAACAAAATGTAAAACAACACATAATTATTTGCAATATGTCAGTCCAAAATGTGCCAATTTTCCCCTCAGGAGTTAAAATTTAAAATGGATTAAGGAGAAAATAGAGACGTGGAAGAAGAGAAAGAGATTACAAGTAAGGTTGGAGGGCAAAGATGGGTCCCGCCAACGTGGGAAAACTGGTGCAGAAGACTGAAGGACAAGAGAGGTGGAAGAGATAAAAGAACAGAACAGAACCACACCCAAACTGAATAAAACAAAAGAAAACAAACAAGAAAAGAGAAAAAAAGTCCACTTCTAGGATTCTCTCAGGTTTTACTAGTAGACAGCCTATGGAGACAGAGTCCCAAGTCATGCCAGTCTATCCCAGCGAGCCAGGCATTGCTTTATGGTGGAGTAGTAGATGACCTCAGCAGTCCTGCCCCGAGACCAGACTCATTGGGCTAGCTGCAGTCCAAGAAGTTTCCACGGGTCTGTACCTAGCTAGGAGCTGCTGGAGGGAGCAGCAGCAGTTCTGGGTTTTGGGCTTATCAGGCCCGACTCCATAATGTCTCCTGGCTAATCACTTTCTCCCACGGAAGAACTGAGTCCTCTGCACTCACCATCAGCCAGTGTAGTCCTCCTCATCTGCCAGTCTCCTCCACTGCTAGTCTGTCTGCAGAGACCTCTGGGATCACCAGCTGCCACTGTCACCATGACCATGTGTCCCCATATTCCAACAGCTCCTGTCACACAGTAAGTGCAGCTCCAAGCAAAGGCGCTGCAAGCTACTGCCTCCTCCATTGAAGTTTTTCTTTTTATACTCTCTGTGGGCTTCAGTTCACATTTCAGATTCTTCCTGGGACCAGGAGACCCACGTTCTTCCTTCTTGTCTTCCTTATGATGCTGTATTCCAGCATCTACACCTGTATTTTTAAAGGAAAGTGAATGACTAGTATCCAAATGAAGTTATCAAGTGCACCCTGCTGCCTTTTAAGGAATCTCAGTGGGCCCTGGAAGGACTCTTGACAGTCTGATAGAACTGCAGCTGTGTCGGGTCTGGCTGTGAATCTCTTGGCCTCCAGCCACACCTTCAGAGTGAGGTGTTCTGGAAGCACTTTCTTTGAGACACCAGACTACCCTCTGAACCATCTAACTTGCCTCTTCCTGGGCAAGCTGTTGCTATCACCCTGCTTATCCTGCTTCCCTCTCGCCTGCCAAGGGAGTGCAGAAGCCTTTTCTGGTAATGAGCATCAGGCATTGCCCCAGGTACGCAGTCTATTTTAATCTACCCACTCCTCATAGAAGCTGCTTCTGAACTGTAAGCTTTCTGAGTTCAGCCAGGACTTGGGAAAGCAGAGTGCCTTACCGGACTGGCGAGGTAATCATGTGTCCTCTCAGGCACGGCTCACAAGCACTAGGCCTCTGTCTAGTATTTATAACACTGTTCTCTCCAGTGAGGCACCCTTGAGCAGGCTGGCAAATTACAATTGAAGATTATTTCCTGGCCTCATGCTCAGCAGCAAGGCTCCAGGAGATTAGAGTACAGACGTGGATGTGGGATACAGGGACTGTGTCCCCAGATCTTCCTTCCTGCGGGACGCTGCCTGTTTTTCCAGGGCAGCCTCATATAAGAGGTAAGCCCAAGGGTTGCTGCAGAGTTTTCTGTGCATGTTATTGGCTGGTGGTCATTCCCACAGAAGAGGGGCACTTTTGTGTCCTCTGGGACTGCATCAGACTTGCAGTGTGACCAGAGTCTCTGGTGTCTGGGAGCTCCAGGATAACTGGGTGGGCTCGATGCCAACGGGAGCCCACTGGTAGCTGGGGCTGCCTCATGCTGCACTGTGGCCACCCAGTAAGTGTGAGACAAGGCTGGGGAGGCTTCCTCTCTGATCGCAGCAGCCAGGGCACCACCCCAGGGCTGTGCTGCTCCTTATGGGCATTAACTGTGTTTCAGCCTAAAACAGCCAGTCTACAAACAAGAAACCAAGGTGTAGGGCTGGAGATGTACATAGCTTAGTGGTAAAGCGCTTGCCTAGCATGTGCAAGGCCCTGGGTTCCATCCCTCGCACTGGAAAAAAGCAAAAAAGCTGAAGAGATGTTAACCAGCTTGTTCCTGGTCACAAGGCTCCCTGAACAGCTTGGAGATTTGGAGCTGGGAAGACTGGGAAACCCATTCTGTCCTCTGCTCCTCTCTGGAGGCTTTGCTCTGCTAGAGTTGCTCAGAGCTTTTCTAACAGGTGGTACACAAAGCACCTCTTTGTCTGGTGGTGGCATCAATTTGAGCCTCTCTGAGGGAGGGTTCAGGCACCGTCCACATCTCCAGCACGTGGGATGTTAAGTCCTCATTAGACCAGCAGGCAGGTATTGCTGCCATTTAGAGGTGCTGGAGGCAGCCTCTGCAGCTAGGTAGAACCTAAACAGGTGTCGCTTGGCTACACTTTTGTCCGCTAGGGTTGGCACTACAGGAACTGGTAGGACCTTCACGTGAACAGGGTATTTCACGTGAACCTTCACGTGAAATAATAAATGTAACTCCCACCTTGCTAGACGTCTTAACACACCAAGTTCATGTTCCCTGAAGTCAAAGAATGAGTTTTAAGGAACAACAGGTTAACAGTAGGAAAATTTATTGGGAAAAGGAATGAGTAAGAATAACTCCTGAGAGACAGGAGGAGTCTCGAATGGGTTGCCAGGAGGCCACTGCTCAAAGGAAGTTCTATAGAGCAAGATCACAAGGTGGGTACAATGTAGGGCAAAATTATGATCATGTGATAAGATTACAAGTATAGCCTTTTAGGTACTGTTGATCCAATGGGGAGCAGGTCACATAGCCAGTGTGCATGGATGACACCATTAACCTTGATCGATAATCTATAGTCTTAGTCTTGTCTTTAGTCTTAGTCTTAGTCTGAGTGGGTGGGAGAGGATAGTCCTCTCACCCCTAATGAGCTAATAATGTTTGTTAACACAGGAAGTCTCAGAAGGGCCGTGCCAATAAATCTCAAGCTTCCGTTTTTCCCTTAGGGAGGTGTGTAAATCTGGCCTCTGTGACTTTGATCCTCATGCCCCTCCAGCCACAGTTGTGCTGTGTTCTCATCTTCCGCACTGACTGCCTCGAGGCCCAACCCCGTCTGACTGCTGTGATGTTCCTACCTAACCTAGCTGTCTATAATAGGGCAGGGCCTTGCATCAGGACAGTGACTGGTGTGCAGAGAAGGAGTGATGGGTGAGGAAGGCAGGGCCGTCCCATAGACCATCAGCCTCAGCCTCATCAGAGCCCCTGGTGTGGAGAAGCTCGCAGGACTGAGGCTCAGCCAGGGCTGTCTCGAGACGTTGGACCGGGCCGTAAGGTGTCGCAACTCTGCCTTTCTTTTCCAGGCTGTGAATTTTTCAAGGAATACAAGGACCGGGATTATATGGCAGAAGGGCTCATATTTAACTGGAAGCAGGTACGCGCAACAACACTCAGCCTGGTCCCTGTGTTTCTCTGAAGGAAGGCCAAGGAGAACACTTACCTCCTCAGAAAATATCTACAGTGTTTACCCTTTTGCTGCCTGAAGTCTCCTTACTTCTCTTTTCCCTTTTGCTTGTGTACTTTCTCCATCTTCTATTATCTTCCTGGTTTTGTGGGGGTTGTTTGTTTGTTTGTTTGTTTTGGTACAGGGAATTGAACTCAGGACCTTACACTTGCCAGGCAGAGGCAGGTGCTTATTGTCTTCCATTCTTGTCTGTCTTTATCTTTTTTTTTTTTCCTTTTTTATTGTCATCCTTTGCTGGCCACTGAACCCAGAGCCTTCACACCAAGCTCCATCCCTATCCCTTTTTTAATTTTTAAACTTCTATTTTATTTTGCCTAGGCTAGGCTCAAACTCATGACCTTCCTTCCTCAGCTTCCAGGGCAATGAGGTTACAGACATGTGCCAGTGTGCCCAGCTCTTCTTTTCTTTGAAGGCTTTTCAAGGATGAGTAGGAGAAGTTCTGTCCCTCTCCTCCGTGCACAGTGTGAAGACCCAGCAGCATTTCGTTTTCCTCCTGTTAGCAGGCGCAGGTGAGGATGCGCCTGGAGACTGGCTGGTCTGCAGCAGACACTTTGGTGTAACAGGACAACTCCAGTGGCCACAGTGCTCTGGTCATCTGGTTTTTAAGCCATCGGTACTAGTGTAGCAGAGGCAGCTGGCCCGGAGAGAGCAGTGCTGCAAAGGGTATCCTGCCTGTGGTAGTCACAGCTTCGGGGCAGTGATCCATCTGTCACCATGCCACCTCTGGTGTCTAGTGCTTGTCTCATAGGTGTCATTCTCTCCTCAGGACTATGTCGATGCTCCTTTGAGCATCCCTGACTTCCTGACCCACTCTCTGCACATTGACTGGAGCCAGTATCAGGTGAGCACTGAGGAGACAGGCTGCTACTCCCTGACCCCAGGACAGGAAGGTGACCAGGCTAGTGCATCACAGCAGCTTCTCCCACAGGGCCCTCTTCAGTGCTGCCCAGCCACTTCGTCTCATTGGGCCTCCTGCCTTGTGTCTTGTGTGTGGGTGTGGGTGGGTGTGGTCTTTTTAAGATAGGGTTTCACTATACAGTTTAGGCTGACCTTGAAATCACTTTGTAGCTAGCCTTGAATTTACAGTGATCCTGCCTCAGCCTCCAAGTACTAGAATTACAGGCACACTCCATCACACCCAGCATAACCTGTGTCATCGTCCGCTAAGGCTTAGTTCAGCCCCTCAGACTGGGGTCCCAGGGCTTCACCTTGCCTCTGCCTTCCAGATGATTGTAATCAATTTTAGCACTTCCAGAAAGCTCCATTATGACCATTTGAGGCTTTGGGGAATTCCTGGACTCAGCCATATGGCCTCCTTGTGACCCATGACTAACCCCTTTGCAAGTCCTTCCTGCAGCCGTCCATCCCAGAGGGAGTTGGCATAGCCCACTGTTTACCCTGGTGCTCAGACCTGACCCTCTCATGCCATGTCCATCAGCGCTGCACCCTGGGGGAACTCCAGTGCCTGCCCTGACCCTGTGAGCACTGCACATCTGAGCAGGGATAGCCCAGAGAAGTAACCAGGAAGAGTGGAAGGCACTAGTGAGAGCCCAGCTGGTGGTAAACATTCAGCTAATAGTGGGGCCATCATGGTCACCCTGCCGTAGAACCCACAACAGATTCCATGTGCCCCTCAGCACATGGTCCACAGCCCCTACTTGACCTGCCCAGCTTAAGCATCCTGGGCTGGCCTGTTTGTGGGCCCCTCTGAACTCCTGCTAGCCATGCAGAAGGCCTCCCAGCTGCTTGCAGGCAGGTGGTCTTCGCAGGTTCACAGGTGCTCCTCTCTGTGCCAGAAATGCATCGCCCTCTTTCATTCACATTCACCCATGCTACCACCCCTGCGAAGCCCTCCGCGATAGTCAGTGCACATAAGTGTGGCTCTGTCTTCCCTCCTCTGTGACCCTGTATGGCTGTTGACCCCTTTGTGTCCCCCAGTGCTGAGCCCACAGTACCCACACACTTCACTGTCAGCTGAGGGAAGGAGGGAGTGACTGAGTAATGTGAGCAGTTGGGGGTTATGCATGCATCTTGCTGCTCTCTAGTAATCCAAGGAGCCCCAGATCCTTGTGTCCTTGCTGTAAGCCCCCCTGGACTTTACTGTCCCCAGGCTGACCCTGACCACAGCCAGCAGTAAGAAACATTCAGCAGGGACCACCTGGTCCCTAAGCCTTAGAGAGGCAGAGACACCAAAACAGCCGCTGCCCTACTGGAAAAGGCTGTCACCTACATGGCAGATTTTGACCAGGAGACAGCCCAGTGAGATCAGAGCTGGGCCTATGGAGGGCCAGCCAAATCAGGTACTCCAGACAGGAACGGGCAGCAATAAGGTGTTCATTGGCTCTGCTCCCACAAGCACTCGGCGTGTACAGCCTCTCAAGGTGTGTCCAGGCTGAATGTGCTTCAATCCCTAGGTCCATGCAGCAGTCCTCTTGGGTATGTTTGTTACTCTGCCATTAGGGCAGAATCCCCTGAAGTGCAGCAAGTCTTCTCACCTGGCCTCGAGCCTCCCTTCCTAGTCTGGCTTCTCGCCCAGCCAGACACACAACCCCGTCCTGACCATTGGCACCTTTGCAGCCACAGTGTTGTTGGCACTCAGAGCTCCAGGCCTTGGCCTCTGCCCCGCCTAGCTGCTGCAGTCTCCCCAGCACACTCGGCCGCTCCAGCCTTCATGCCGCATGGCTCCAGCCTCCTGCTCCCTAGAGAATCCAGCTCTGAGGGAGGGAATCTCTTGGCAGTGTGCCATCTAACAAATTGAGCTAGAGCAGGTGAAGGACTCTTCTGCCAGTGCAGGTAGTGACTTCATTAGCACAGCACTGCTGCAGCATCTTGGGAGCTGCTGAAAGTAGGTCAGCACTCTCCTGAGGCATGGGAGGGTCAGGACTGTGAGCCTCTTTTAAATTCCCAGGAAAACCATTGCAATTACAGGTGCCGTGTTCCCCTCCCCCCGGGAAGTGCTCTCAGCTGATGTTGCCACCGCCACCCCCCACCCCACCCTGCACAGCTCTGGACTCGGATAGGCACTCATGTCCTAAGAGAACAGAGAATGTCCCCAGCAAGGGAAGAGGGCTCCACAGAATTGGGTCAGGTCCCACTGTGGAATCCCGGATTCGGAATGGGCTACCTCAGAACCTCTGGTCTATCTAGACTTCCTGCCTGGCCCAGGACTGAGGCTCCGCTCCCCTTACAGCTTTTGCTTATTTCCTGTCTTCTACCTCATGGACTACCTATTATGAAAGATTTCGTCTGCTCAGCAGACGACATTTGTTATTCAAAAGACAGTATGTAGTGAGTGGCAGTAGAAAGCGAATGAAATGTTTGTGAAGGCTGATGTCTTCACTGGTTTCTGGAGCTGGTGAGTGGTGAAGGGATGACTGACCACCAGCAGCACTGCTACAGGCATCAGGCTCTTTGTTCACTTTATGGAGTCCTTAAAAAACCACACTGGGCATCTGAAGGGCTGGAGCTGGGGCCTGGCCTGCAGCCCTCTTCCTCACTCACATGTTGGGCTAGGGGCCACCCACTGAACAAGGGGCACAGAGAGAGAGCAGCAGCTCTCAGCTAGAGAATGAATGTATTAAATTATCTGGGGCTTGAGACCTCTGGGCCGAGACCAAAAGCTTTGGTGCCCAGGAATAGCACTGATTTTTTTTTTTTTTTTTTTTTTTTTTGTGGTACTGGGGATTGAACCCAGGGGTTCATACATGCTAAACATGTGCTCTCCTGCAGAGCTGCACACCCCACCAGTGTTTTATTTTTAAAAATACTTTGTATTTCAAGCTTCAGGATCTATTCCTAGATCTCTTTTTCTCTCTCTTATCTAACAGAGTTGGGACCTGGTGCAACAAACACAGAACTACCTGAAACTGCTGCTGTCCATAGTTAACAGTGATGGTGAGTCTCTGAGTCCCTACACCATCATCCCTCCAGGTGCTCCCAGCCTGTGCTGCCACTGGGATCTGCTGGGGTCGAATTACCTCAGTGCAGTGGAGAGTTCCTTGAATCACTCAGGCGGGGCGGGGGTGGTCCACTGAAGCCTTCCTCTGTCCTCCCAGCTCTGGAGACAAGGTAGCAGTTACCTTTTGAGCCCTGCTCAGGGCTTCTAGTCACTCAGCCAGCATTCAAGCTGCACACCTCGGCACTGGGTGAGGTGTGTCAGGATGCAGCTCTCCTCCAGGGGGAGGAGGCCTGAGGTGCCAGGTTGAGGCCTGGCGGTACCTGGCTGCATGCAGCCAGGGCACAGGAGCTTTTTGCTTGCTGTCCCTAGGGCCGGCCAGGTCTAACTCCCAACTGGCAATCAGGACTCTGTTCCTCGCTTAAACAAGCAGAACTGATCAGTCCCATGGAACCAAGAAAGGCCATGAGCAGAACCAGACATCTACTACAAAGATCACCCATGTCTCAAACCACTGTCTCAGTAGTCTCGTGGCCAGTAGCCACTGTGGATTTGTTCTGCTGTCCAGTGCTGCCAGAGACAGTCAGCCTGGCACGTGCTTATTGCCCAGTGTGGCTCAGGTGCTGTCCTGTGGGCAGAGTGGCATATGTTAAAGAAGTCCCACAGCAGTCTCTGGCACTCTGTGGGCAGTCATGCATCTGCAGGGGCTCCTGGAAATGATGTCCAGAGCACTGAAGGTATTAGCCCAAGATACCAAACATCATGAAGTCCCAACAGCCCCAAGCAGTGAAGAACTGTCCCACCTCCCCAAGAGGGGAAAAAAATGTGCCCTACCCCCAAAATATTTATGATGCCTTCCTGAGAAAGGCTGGGCAGGATCTGTCCAGGCTGGACCACTTCCTGAGAGGCCCCCTGGGAGCTGTGGCCAGAGAAAAGGATGCATCTGGCCTTCTTGGGACTATGCTGGGAAGCACCTTGGGGGAGGCCCTGAGGAGAGGAGAGGAGAGATTAGGGTGGCCAGGGCCATGGTGCCTCTCTCTCATTGGCTGTCTGATTCTCCTCTGGGCTCCTGTCTTGGCTGGTGGAGCAGATGACAGCGGGCTGCTGGTGCACTGTATCTCAGGCTGGGACCGGACCCCCCTCTTCATCTCCCTGCTGCGCCTTTCCCTGTGGGCGGTGAGTGTGGGCAGGGCCCCACCATCTGTGCCTACAGGGTCACTTAGGATGGTCACAGAACGCAGGGAGGACTTGGGGTGAGGGACCCGCTCAGCAGGTGTTGTGCTTGGCCCTGTTCCTGCGACACTGCTAGGTCTGAGAGTGTGTTCTCCCCGGGAATGGAGGGCAGGCCAGGTTGGCGGAAGACAGCTGTCTGATCTCGTCCTCCAGGACGGGCTCATCCACACGTCCCTGAAGCCTGCTGAGATCCTCTACCTGACAGTGGCCTACGACTGGTTCCTCTTCGGGTAAGCCTTCAAGGCTGTTGGGCAAGGGGTGGGACAGTGTTGGGGTACATTTCTGCATGAGCAGTCTGAAGGACCAAAGGTGCTGACCACTGTAGTAGTGCCCTGGTGCCAGAGACAATGTGTCCTGGGGCCAGGTTCCCCCCACCATACCTTGGCGCTACCCTCACTGACCCCCTTGCCCTCCTTTTTCAGGCACATGTTGGTAGATCGGCTCAGCAAAGGAGAGGAGGTGAGTGCCCCTCACAGGCTATGAGCACAGCTCGGACCTGGTTCGAGGGACAGAATGGCCTTCTGTGTGGTTGCCATGGTGTGGGGCAGGTCGTTGGCATAGCAGCCACCGTTGTGGGCTGCAGGTTCCCCAGGCCAGGGAGAGAGTGCAGGCATTCAGCATGAGCAGTTCCCCTGTAAAAAACCTTCCATCTTCCCCTCCTTTCTTTCTGGCAACCTTGTTTCCCATGCTGAGCGCTGGAGCTAGCTTCATCCTCACAGCTGAAACGGAAGCTCCTCTGTTTTCTTGGCCCAGTGCAGGGCACTCTGTGCCCCTCTGTGACATGGGACTGTCTCCAGAGGCTTCTCATCTGCCCTCCGAGGGCTCAGTGCCCCTATAGTCGTGCCTGCTTGGTGTGCTGTTTTCCCAACACAGGCACCTGAGGCAAGCTGTGTCCCTGGCTGCCCTGCCTATTTCAAGGGTGACCTTGGGCAGTGTGCTCAACCTTGAGTCTCTTGGTGCCTGGCAGAGAGACCTAGACGCCCAGCACAGAGCATCCGTGGCGCTGTCACTTTTGACCCCCACCAAATCTCCCTGAAGCATCTCTTCTCTTTCAACCTGAGCCTGTGTCCTTCCCGGGCATTTGTCTTATCTCAAGCTGCCGCCTTTTGTTCCCCCCTCAGCTGCTCTTCTCCCTCCCAAATCCCTTCTTCTGAGCACATATCACATCTGCCAGGGTTGCAGAGCTCATAATCCTGCTCCTCAGAGGCCTCCAGGAGCTCTTTCAGAAACAACAACTTCGGTATTGAAAGCTGGGTAGAAAACCTTCGTAGCTTCTCAAATGTGGGGATGTTGCCAGAGCCTCAGGACATTCTGTCCTGCGCACCATCTCCCTCCACCCCCAGAAGAGTCCAGATGCTGCCTCAGACGAACACAGGGCCAAGATGGGACTCAGTTCTGCCCTTGCCATTACCACAGAAGCTAGTCTTTAGTAAGGGCTTGGTCTTTGGGGTGTGCGCTTTTCTCTCATCCCCCCCAGAGCTGCCACACAGACTTGTTAGTTAAATACATCTCTTCTCACTGCTGCCTGAGGACTAGGGAGCCTGGTGGGAAGCTCCTTAATCTTACATAACTGACACAACATTTTCACAAGGGCCTGACCTGGTACCCTTCTGCTCTTTGAGGAAACCTATAGGACCCCATGGGAGAACATGCAAGGGGTCCTGGCCACAGCTTCAGGGAACAGCGGGCTGGAACCTCCTGTGTGTGGAGGCCCCTGGACCAGGGTGCTGGCGGGGCTTTGCTGTGGGTATGGGGTGTACCTAAAGAGAAGAGTGTCCTGCTGCCCTGCCCGTCTTGTGCTCAAGACATATCAGCCCTCACAGCTAGGGACCAGGGCCAGCTCTCCCTGCCTAGGCCTCATGGACCTGTTCAGGAGTGCCACATGGGACACCTTTGTTCACCGTTTTGTTCCTGCCGTGTCATTGCTCCCTGTCCCCCTCATCTCCCTGCTCCCCTCCCTCTCCGGGCTCTTAGATGAGAGGTAGGGGAAGCTACTGTTCACCCTTTTAACAGGTGAGAGTGTGTGTTGCATTTGAAGAGGCTTCCAGCACTCTGAATGGACCTTTTACAGTTACTAGGAAGGAAACATCTCGTTTCCTCATCTGACTCCTCTGCCAGGCCCTCCAGAGCCCTCTCCACCACCCATGCTGTTTGTGGACTAGAACATTGGGGCGGAGGGTGGGGTGGGGGGATTGGCCAGAACTGGTTTCAGCTGCATTGCTCCTCTCACTGGGGGATGCTGTCTTTTCACTGTGTACTGGTTTTGTCTGCTTCAGATTTTCTTCTTCTGCTTCAATTTTTTGAAGCATATTACCACCGAGGACTTCTCAGCCCTGAAGACCCAAAGGTAAGCAGAAAAGCTTGGTAACAGTGGCTGCTGTCACACTGGATCATGGTGCACTGAGAAGGGCTGCTCCCTGCATTTTGGTCTCACCACCTTACTGGGACTCTATTCCCTGCTGAGGGCTGCTGGGTAAAAAGGCTGTTCCGTCTTGTTCCACCTAACAGAAAGGCTTAGGTGATAAATGATCTCTGGCACCTAAGAGCGCAGGGTGTGTTGCTACAAGCAGGACCCTCGCTCCTGTGCCCTTGATCTGACAGCCTTTGGGGACCACCGAAGAATGTCTGTCTGCACACCAGGTGGCCCTACCAGGAAGCAGAGGCCTATTTCCAGCCCATAAGACTCAGGAGGCTTTGCTGGCAGTTGCTTTAGGGCCCTGTGAGAGCTGGGTGGCTTTTCTCAGTTGATTTACCTTCCAGCCCAGTCCAATCTTGTCATATGCTGGGGCAGATTCGGGTTCTGAGGCCAAGCTGATGAGGCTGTGCTGGCCTCAGGGACCTGCACGTGCACGGTAGACAAGACCAGATGGGTGGCAACGCCTCCCTGAATTGTAGCAGTTTGAGCTGCTTTCCAGTACAGTTGGGGTTAGGGGCAGGAGGCCCCAAGCAGAGCTAGAATTCCCTGCCCTGGATTTTCTCCCCAGGAGGAAGAGTCTGCCGGTGCGGGATGCAGGCTTCACTGTGGAAGATATCTGCATGCTGAGTGAGTGCTGGGCCCTGGCTGACTCCCTCTCTCAACACAGCTTACTGAGTGTACATTCTGCCACAGCCGATCCTGAAGCTTCCTTGGCCAGCTGGATGATATAGGGGAAGTGGGGACCATTAGTGGGTAAAGACAGCTTTCTGACCAGTGACCCTGGCCTTCTTTCAGGGCGGAGAGACCGCGGCAGCACCACCAGCCTCGGCAGTGACTTTTCCCTGGTCATGGAGAGTTCACCGGGTGCTGTAGGGAGCTTCACCTACGAGGCTGTGGAGCTGGTCCCTGGAGGAGCACAGGCCCAAGCAGCTTGGTGAGGGACAGACTGGACCAGCACCCACAGCTGTGGCCAGGGCTGTAGCCCCGGCTGTAGCCCCAGGGAGTCCTAGGAACAAAGGGGATCCTCACAGAAGGCCTGGGAGCTGAGCTCTGTTCCCTGCTGTCTCACTGGGCCCCAGGGCAGGCGGCCATCTCTTTGGTGAGGGTACTGCCTGGGGTGGCTCAGGAGCAGAAAGGGCAGGGGGCTTCCTATGGGACCACGGAGCAGCAGCTAGAGAGGTAGAGGAGGCCAGTGTCAGAGGAGGTTTGTGGAGGAGCAGCCACCCTCATTGTGTCCTGTGTGGCTGGGGGAGAAGACAGTAAAAGATGAATGCAAGATGAGAGGAAGCAACTGCAGACTTGATTGAGGATACTTCCTCTGCGAACCCCAGACAAATGCTCAATGCTTGTGTAGTGTTTGCAGGGAGGGCGGGAGGAGGCGGTGACTAAGCCCTTTGTTAGGTGTTTTCCGGCATGCTGTCCCAGGCTGGTGGACCAATGTGATCTGGACACCACTGTCCACAAAGCCCAGCCCTTGCTGCCAGTACCTGAGGGAGTATTGGGATGGAAGACATGAAGCTGGGCCCTGGACACAGGAAAGCTGTCAGGGAAAGCCTCAGCTGACCCTGCCAACAGCCCTGCTCTTCCGCCACAGGAGGAAGAGTCACTCATCCTCGCCTCAGAGTGTGCTCTGGAACCGGCCACAACCCTTGGAGGACCGCCTGCCTTCCTGCCAGGGTCTGATCGAAGCCAAGTCATCCAGCTCCTCATCCTCAAACCATTCTGACAACTTCTTCAGGATGGGTAGCAGTCCCCTGGAGGTCCCCAAACCCAGGTGAGGCGCTCCCTGACCCTGTGGTGGAGGCCACCAGCTTTCCCCTTCCCACTTGAGCTGGTGTCTCAGGCAGCACCCCAGCGGGGTTCCTTGCCCTTGCAGGGCAACAAGCCTCAGAGGCTAGAGGAGATGGACAAGCTCACAGGACCACCATTTAGAGGATGAGCTAGTGTTTGGACACAAAACAAGGGCTCATCCTGGAGCAGTCTGAGATTCCTGCCTGGACCCCTGGCCGCTAGGAATTATAGTGGTTGCAAGGTGGTAGACAGGAGTCCAGCTGCCTGTACACGGCACCTCTGGCAGGTCCCTGCCCCGATACTGTGTGGTATGAGTGGAGAGGTGGGTCTCTACACTCTGGGCCCCTTGGGCTCTGACATTCCATGCTGACGTTGGCCGGAATGGAAGGAACAAATGATAGGAGCAGGGCTGGACGTGTCGCTGGGGCGCAGCCAGGATGGTGCCTCCAGGTAAGCAGAGCACCAGGCTGGTGCACTTTCTGGGAAAAAGTGAAGCTGAGCTCAGGGCTGAGGTTCAGGCTGAGGGACGGTCTGGCACTTGGGGAAAGTGTTTCCCAGGAGACTGTCAGGGTTTGCATTTATGCCCTAAGGACTGAATCCTGTGAGTTGCTTTGTTTTCTAAAACTGTAAGAACGTCAAGGCTGGGGATACATCTCGGCACGGTGCCTTCCCATCAAGTGCAAGGTCCTGAGTTTGATTCCCAGTACCAAAAAAAAGAAAGAATCATCAAATCCTTCAGGTGAGAACAAAGCGGTTTAGGATTTAAGAGACCCCCAGCAGGTTGGGCATGAGTCTCAGAATCCGTTTCAGACTCCTGGCCCAGCACTGCCGCATAATTGGGTGACCGTAAGATTCAGTTTCCTTAGTAATAGGCCTTTTCCAAGAGGAAACTTTGCAGACCTTTGGGAACTCCATCCCTCTCTGGGCAGAAGCAATGGGGGAAGAAGGAACAGAGGAGCCGTACATAGCTGGAGGGAGCACAGGACTGTGCTGGCCAATGGGGGTCAGGCACCTACCCTGCAGGGGACCCTTTCAGCTCAACACTGAGTGCTGGCACTGAGTGTGTTAATACGGCACCAAGCTCCTGTCCTGCAGGAAGTTCCATGAGTGTAGTGGAGCAGACCCAGCGCCAGGCAAACAGGTGCACAGTCCCATGCCTGCTCCCATCCTGCATGTAAGGTCACCACATGTGCCTGTACCACCCCTGTCTGCACGCCCAGCTGTGCGTGGGATTGCTTCTGGGCTGTGGTGGCACGTGGGACCCTTGGTGTCATGGGCTGCAGCTCTTGCTCAGGGTTCCTGCCTCTTTTGCCTCTGCAGTGTTGCTGGGAAACTGGGAGAAACCTAGAAGGTTCTTTTTTTTCTGTCTGGGTCCTGCCGCTTCCTGGCTGCAAGCTGCGGGGAATTCCCCCACGAAGCAGCTCTCCATCTCCTTTCCCACACCCCAGCTCTTTGCTACCCCTTCTTCCAAAAGGTGCTGTTTCTGGCATGGTGTTTTCCTTCAGTCTCATGAGTAGTTTGGGCTGTGTGGCCCACCAGGCCTACCTCAGAGATGGAGGAGGTTGGGTGTGTCCACCTGGCCTCAGCACGGCCTGCACCTGACAAGGCCAAGTTGTAACAGGGACTGTGCCCAGTGCTTCCAATTTACTGTGCCATTCTGGGAGAGCCAGGCTGGCCAGTCAGGCCATGGGTCCTTCTGAATTGGAGGTCTGTTTGCCAGAGATTTTGAAAGGCTGTATCACTCAGATATGGAGCATTCTAATTGTGTATTTCCTTTACCATTAAAATTCCTTTATCTTAAAATGCCTGAGGGACCCTGGCACTAGTTTCTCCACCTAGTAGGTGACTTTGGCCCATCAGATCTTTAATTCAGCGGGAGGAACTGCGTGGAAGGAAGCCTCTTGGTAAAGCTGTCTGAGGGCCAGATGAATCCTGCAGAGTGTGTGTGCTCCACATCGTCCATTCCCGCCTCTTCCAAACCAGGACTCCCCACAGATGTGCCCTGCGAGGGTTTGTTCACTTAAGGTTAGGTGGTGTCAGCTTGAGGAAATTCCTGTGAGGTGCTGATTCTTTTGTTTGATTGGTTTTTTATTTGTGTGTTGGTTTGTTTGTTTTGGTTTTTCTTTGTTTTTGAGACAGGGTCTATGTAGTCTAGGTTGGCCTTGAACTCCCTAGGTATGCCGGCCTGGCTTCCTCCTTGGAGCAGTTCTCCTGCCTCAGCCTCCCAGATTACAGGTGTGCACAGAGTGCTGGTCTTCCCCGTATCCCAGATCACTTTTCTCACCAGAAAGCCTGGTGGCTTTCTAGTTGGATTAGCTGCCACAGAAGTGTCAGCCACAGTACTGCAGGGGCAGGACTGGTGCTGAGCTCACTTGCCTGCCTGGACCCTCCCCCGCTGCACAGCTCTGCCCTGGAGGCCTTGTATGCCCTGCAGTCAGTGTTAGGGCTGCAGCAGTTGCTGGCCTGCAGTGTCAGACTCGGGGAAAGGTGGGGCCACCCTAAAGCATGCAGCAGAGCTGCCTGGACAGTGCAGGAGCTTGACTGAGGGAAACCCCCCCAGCTTGGGTAAATAGCTGAACCAACTTCATAGCCCTTCCATAGTCAGCTGCTCTTTAGCCACTGCTGCCTACTTCCTGCTCATGATGAGCAGTGGGCTCTGTCTGTAGCAGTGCAGGAGGGCCACTGTTGCAGACCTGGAAGTCCCAGTTGCAGGTCTGGCAGAGACAGCATGGAGCCCAGAGGCATCTCCACAGGCTGCTGTGAGAGCCATGTGCATGTGAGGCCAGGCTGATGAGGTCCCAGGCTGTGTGCCTGGGTTTGGGCATTGGGGTAGGGAGGGCCAGGTTTGGTGGGTGGTACAGAGCCTCCTCCAAGCACAGGATTGTAGGATTTAAGCATAGCTCCTTTCATGACTCCCAACATATATCACTTGATTATGGATTTCCGTTTTCTGCTGTGTGGAATGAGGTAAAAGTGGCGACTCTAAAGCCCTCCCTAGTTATGTGCCACAAGCCATCTGTGCGGCCTTTTTAAAACAGGTACTTCAAACATAAGTAGCAGAGAGCACATCTTAGACTAGTGGAGCATATGGTAAGCACCCCTGGAAAGAGTCTTCAGTGTACCTGCTTGGGGGAGCTTTACTGTCCTAGCCCCAGGACCTACTCTGTCATCATGGCTGGAAAACTCTGGGTTTTATGCCAGATGGAGGCCATGCACCCATCCACAAGCCAGCCTTAAGACATCCAGCCTGTATTAAGAAGAAAGATCACTGTGTTACTGTCTAGGATGGGGTCAACCTGGTTTCAGTCATAGCTTTGTCCTTCTTAGCTGTGTAACTTGGAAAAAAAATCACTTTTCTTCTGAATTCAGTTTTTTAATCCCATTGTTAAAGTATCTGCCCCCCATAAGTTTGGGTTTAAATGGAACAAATGCAAGACCTGTACACAGAAAGTACTCAGCCTGTCCACAGACATTCAGTAACCATAGCTGTAGTTGAAAACCTGGCATCATCAGTCACCTGCAGCCTGTGGGCCACATCCAGGCACTGGGCAGCTGGGTACAAACCAGGTACCACTCCCAGGCCTCTGCCTCTTACCCTTCCCAGAAAGGCCTGGCTGGAAGACCCTGCAGCTGGCCTTGGCCCTCTTGGCCCGTGGAGGAAGGTCCTGGCAGTCTCAGGTCAAGCGAGTCCCCTCCTGAGTGCAGTCTAGGCCTCCACGTCCACAGAATGCATCCTTGGCATCCCAGCCTGAGGCTTCCCCATCCATCCAGGAATAACAAGCAGAGAAGGCAGAGCTCACCTACCACTCTGCATACACTTTGCCAGGGGTGCAGGGCTGATGTCCTGGAATCCTGTTAAAGCTGCTGTGTGATGCATGAACCTGTGTCTTAGCTGCTGGAAGCACTTTCCTCCCTCCAGAGTGTGGGCACAGGTCCCACCTCTGTGACGGGACCCTCCAGCTAGCTAGCCCAATTTGCTAGGAGAGCACCTCTCTGCTTACTACTGTCCCTTGCTCTCAAACCTGGAGCTGAGTGTTACTTTACCGCTGTTCTTTGACAAAAACCTCAAGTAGAAAAACTCACTTGGAACCTGTGAGTTTATTCTTGAAAATTTTCAGGATCTGCCAACAATGGCTGCTCACCAAGTGCTGCCTTCAGTCCCACAGAGGTCAGAATCCTGTGCTGCTGTAGTGCGTTTCTTGCCTGGTGCTACGGCTGGGGAGGTAGGAGAGCAAAGGAGGTGGGCATCCCAGAGAACAGCTGTAACTGTCCCAAGACCTGAATTTCCTTAGAGCAGCATCCTTTCAGATAGCCTTGGGTGAGTGGTTTTAGGGGGTGTAAGAAACTTCCATGCCCCACTCCAAGTACCTGATCCATCCAGCCTCCTTAGCTCTACCTGCTGGACACTGTCTTCCCCACACATACACACCCCAGCTGGAGCTGGGAAGTGGCTCTGCCCTGCAGCTGGGTGGTAAGAGACTAGGAGCTGGCTGCACCTCCAGGAGGTGGTGCTGGCTTGCAGGCTAGAAGCCCCAGAGGAAGCCGAGGGCAGGCCTTTCCTGGAGTGCTTGGATTTACAGGCTACCTGAGCTGGCCAGGCTTTCCCTGTAGAAACTAGCAAGTTCTGCCTTGTGGGGCCCAGGGGCTTCCCTTAAGCAGCAGAGCACAGCCTGTTCCCAGTCGCAGTGCCTCAGACTTCTCTGGGGCAGAGCAGGGAAGATGCGTACAGCAGGGCTCAGTGTTGTGGGGGGCTCTGGTTCATGGGAGCCTGAGTACAGAAAGTGTCTCCCTCGTCTGTAGGTGGCTCTTTCAGGACAGATGTGCAGTTGAACGTGGCTTCTCCAGCCATGGGACCTTGGGAAAAAGGCCCTCAACCTGTCAGGCTGCCATTCCCATCTGGAAGGGGTAGTTAAGGCTCACTAGTGCCACACATCTGACCAGAGCTGCCCTTGGACACCTGCCGGGCTGTCACCTCCACCTGGGGGCCCATGACACCCGTAGCTGGGTGGGCCCAAGGCAGCAAGGGCCCCCTGCCCAGCCACAGCTGGCGCTTCAGCCCTGTGTCCAGGTTTCCACAGGAGCCTCTTCCACTGTTAAGAGTTCAGAAGGAGCACATTTCCAGGCCTAGGGCCTGCCAGCTGCCACCCAGGACAGAAAAGGAGGTGGTAGCTGCAGTGCCAGTTTGGTTTTCCTCCCAACACCCCAGGCCTTGTCAGGAAGAGGCCTGCGGAAGCTGTCGAGTTGCCGGCCTGATTCATCCCTGCCTTCTGGGCATAGCTGGGCTTTGCTGGGCTTTGCTGGGTTGATGCTTCTGAATGCAACTCCCAGAAGGTGCTGCGGAGGAAGGGGACCTTAGGACTCACATCCCCTCTGCAATCTAGGTCACCACCTCCACAGTCCCAGCAGCTGTTCTTGCCAGTGAAATCTCAATGCAGGGCACTGTGCACCTCAGAGCAGTCCGCCTTCCTGTGGGTTGTGGAGATGCCACTTGCTGTCGGCCCGGCAGGCACCCTGTCCTGGGCTGTAGATCTGGGTGTCTTGTTGCCATGCTTTCTTGCTCTTGGCTTTTCTTAAAGTCTGCACCACTCACCCTCCTGGGCAGAGCCTTCCCCACAGTCTCCTCCTCTTTCTCAGTGACTACTTTGAGCATTGTTTGCACTTTGAGAAAGTGGCTGGCCTTCAGGTGCTCCCCCCACCAGACCACCTGTCAGGCATATGACTGACTGCATCATCTCCCCTCTCTCCTCTGCCCCAGATCAGTGGACCATCCCCTGCCCGGATCCTCTCTCTCCACAGACTTTGGCAGCTGGCAGATGGTAACGGGCTGTGGCAGTATTCAGGAGCGGGCTGTCCTGCACACAGACTCCTCCCTCCCTGTCAGCTTCCCGGATGAGCTCCCTAACAGTTGTCCGTAAGTGTCTTGCTTAAGGAGGCAGGATACTCCCCTGGCGTGGAGGCAGTGCTGCGAGCACTCACAGGGCAGTGCCTGCCAGGGTAGTGGAGATCTCTGCCTCTGAGGTATGAAGACCCCGGGGCTGCTCAGCAAGCGTGTTAGCATTGCTGCTCACTCTTCCTAGCCTCCAGACCCTTCCTCAGGGTGCTGGGTGTACCCCGAGGGAAAGCTAACTGGGCTGTAACTACAGACAATGCCACTTCTGTGCAAGCTCTGGCCGATGTGAGAACCCTTTGAAAGCAGAACAGTGGGTGACATGAGCAGGCAGATCGGGCAAGCTGGTGTGTACTGGAGGCCAGAGCCTGTGCTCATCCTCAGCAGAGCCCAGGCCTCCCCCACACCCTGGCCTGCTGTTTTGCTTCTGGGCAAGAAAGAGAATTGGACAGGAACCCTCTTCCTCTAAGCCTCCAAATGGCTCCCACCTCTTCTCGGCTTCCGTCTGACCTGAGCAGCTGCCACTGCGGAGCTTCCTGCCCGCTGTGTGTTCTGCAGCTTACTGGATATCAGGCAGGAGGAGCCTCCGGAGTCCTGGGGAGCAGGGCCTGCCCTCAGATGTGGCTGCCTGCAGGGCTCTTCTGCAAACCATGCCCTCCCCTCCACATCCTGGTCAGATAACAAGTGCTGGGGAGCCAAAACCACCAGAGGCAGTACCCTGGGGAGGTGGAGAGAGTGGCTTCCAGGACACCCACCATCTGAGGACTGTCCTGCAGCCTGTGGAAGCAAGAGCTCATAGATTTTTGTATTATTTTGTTTTGGTGAGAGGGACTGAATTCCTAACCTCGTGCTTGCCGGGGAGGCGCTTGTGCCATAAATCTCCAGCCCCTGCTCCAGCTCTTAGATTTTTGAAGGATGAGAAAAGCACTTGTACCCTTCTGTAGGGCCTCCCTTTCCAGTGCTCTAGGAGGAAGCAGAGACTTCAGCAGGTCTGATGTTGCCCTTCCCTCCCCTGGAGTTAGCCCTGGAGACAGGCAGCTCTGGCCCCAGATCCCCAGGCCCAGAGCAGTACACTCTAGGCTCCTAGCCAGCTCTGCCCTTCCAGCCACCCCAGAGGATGGCGCCAGCTTGCGCAACCTCAAGCCTGCAAGGTCGTGGGCTGGGATCCAGGTCACTTCCTGGTGAAGTCACACAGGGAGTTTAGTGTTTGAGTTTCTTACCAGGGAAACTTGGTCCAGACCCCAGTTGCATTGCTCACGAGCCACTGTGAGGTCTCAGCCATGGCTTCTCTGAGCTGCCCGCCCATGCCTACTGTATCGTCTCCCACATGGGTCACGAATTCTCTCTGGGCACTATTTTTCTCATGTAGATAGGTCAGTCTCTGCTCCTTCTGCTTCCTGGTAGCAGAGGCAGCAAGCATGTCTCTACTTGGACCTTTGGCTGCTCCTATAAGCAGAGACAAGTCCTTTTAAAGCCACAAATGGCCTCCAGTCTATGTGGAACTTGACAAGAAAGTAAAGTTCAGGCCTCCATGTCCCCCTAATGCCAGCAGCAACAGGATAGCTCATGGTATCATGGGAATCCAGCGCACAGCTCATCTCAGTACTTCCGGCAGGCTGTTGGACTTTTCCTTCACTGGAGCCCCCTGCTGCCTGCCTCACTGCGCCCCACCAGTCTACTTCCCAAAGGTCCCATGTGTCCTTTCCACACCTGCCCAGGACCCAGGACTACCACTTGCTTCCCTGGCCCTGTGGTGTCAGCCTTGCTACCAGTCTAGCAGACTCCTGGGGAGGGGTCATCTCCAGTGGTCCTCCAGGGAACATCTTGCACACACCTGATCTTAGTCTAAAGACTGGGTGTAGTTCATTTTGGGGCCTCTTCCATGAAAGACCCTTTGGACATCAACCTCTTTTGGAGTTCACAATATGATAAGCCTGAGTCTGTACTTGTTCTTCTTGACCTGTAATTTCAGGGCAAGGAGGGAAGAGGGACTTCTATGTCCCCTCTGATCAATGCCTGCAGAGGCTGTGGGAAGAGAATCAGAACCCACATCCTGGTGGGAAAGCCAACACTCTTCCAAGTCTTGATGTGGGGACCACAGTAACTAGAGGTGTGGCTGGAGCCCAAGTAGTCTTCCCTGATTCCCCAGGGCAGTCGGGGTTCTTCTAGGGCAGAGCTTCTTCCCACAGTGTGTTTGGTGGCTGAGACTGCTGGGTAGGGTGGCACAAACCTATAATCTCAGCTGCTCAGGAGGCTGAGGCAAGAGGATCACAAGTTCAAGGCCAGCCTGGGCAACTTAGCAAGCCCTGCAAAAAATAGAATTTTGTATTTTTTTTTTTATCAGTACCAGGGATCAAACTCACAACTGCACGCTTGCAAGGCAGGTGCTTATGCCACTGAGTGAAATCACCAGCCCCAGAAATTTTTTTTACTAATTAAATGTATTGGTACATTTTAGGTATGCATAATGATCACATTCATTATAGGGAATTTGTACCTGTACATAATACAACTTGACTTTTTTTCCTCATTCCCCTACCCTCCCTTCAACTCCTCTTCCAAAAATTTTAAAAGAGCCAAGGATATAGTTCATTGTGGCAACCATGAGGCACTGGATTCAATCTAGTACTGCAAGAACAAATGAAGGCTTTGGGTTGGCTCCTACCCTGGAGCTGCGCATTGCTTCATCAGCCTCCTCACTGCTGCCTTCTTGGCTGAGGAGCCTGCAGCTGTCAGGGCAGGTTCCCCTTGCACAGTGTCTGCCATCTGTCACAGAAGTAGTTACCTTCCCAGCAGAGAACCTGGGGCAATGCTTCAGCCACAGTCATGGCTGTAAGGGGAAGGTGGCTGAAGAGGGACAGGGCCAACTGGAGCCTAAATTGCAAGGGTTGGGTGGTCACAGGCTGGGCACCAGCTTGGCAAGTTGGACATGAAAGAGGCCCTGTGGATGGGGTGAGGATGCCACGTCCCTCCCAGGGTAACACGTTTATCTTCTTCATTCTCCACAGGCTTGCAGCCCTGAATGATCGGGAAACTCGGCTTCAGGAGGTTCGCTCAGCCTTCCTGGCTGCATACAGCAGCACAGTAGGGCTTCGGGCAGCAGCCCCCAGTCCCTCAGGAGCTATTGGAGGCCTGCTGGAACAGTTCGTCCGGGGCGTGGGGCTGCGGGGTACCAGCACCAGTGCCCCATGAGGCCACTGCCCTGAAGCAATTTCCTGCTCCTCACCCAGCTGAGCCCATAGTGGAATCAAAGCCATGCCTGGCCATGGGGCACTTTGAGGTTGGGAATCTCCCACCTCTCTCTCATCACGCACACAGCAGCCCCAAGCTGAGCAGGACCAAGGACAGGGCTTTCCAGCACCCAACCTCCTGGCTCATGGTTGGCACGTCTTGGGCAGATTACCCACCAGCACTCAGAAATGCACAGGCATCTCTTGGGGTCTGTGAAGGATCCTAGTTCTAGTTTCCTGGGAAGGAGGGATCAACCTGTGTAGAAAATGAGGCTGACACCAATCAGAATAAAATCATTCTTTTTCAGCAGTTGTTGTGTCTGATTGCTGTCTTGATGGAGCCGTCTGGAACCTTACTGTCCTTGTGCTAGAGGAGTAGGGGGCAGGGGAAACAGGAGACTCAGCCTAGCAGGGAGACAGGACCCAGGCAAGTGCAAGGGAACAATACAGAATTCCAAAGGCAAACAAAAGAACCACAAGAACAACAACAAAACAAAAACACTAAGAAATCGCCACTTGATAGGCTACATACTGTCATCATTGGAAATAGTTGTTCAAGTTACAAAATTAAAGCACAAAGGAGACATTCAAACAGTGAGACTATTAACAGTTCTGCTCAACAATTAACAATAATGTGGTCATCTATCTTACACATTTAAACATACATGCAGTTATATCCTTTAGAGCGCTTTCTTTTCCCCTCTTTATATATATATATATATTTTTTTTTTTAATTTTATTTTAAGGGGGGTAAAATTAAACAACAGAACAGGACCTAAGAAAGCATAAATTTCAAAGCTATACAACCAAGGAACTTCACTATCTGTCATATTGTCTCTTGTTTTCTTCCAAATGGTTGTCCATATCTTTGCATATGGGGAACTCATGCTAAATACCGTAGCCAATTTTTTCACAAGATGTGTAGTTATTGACTCCCACTTGCTAAGGGGGGGACATGGGGCAGGATGACATCATGAGATGTCTGATTCTCAGCCTGCCCACCAGCAGGATCACAGCTGCCCCCCAGAGAGGGAAGGAGCTCCTTGTTCTCCCAGTACCCCGAGTCAACCACAAGGTGCAGGTCCCGATGTTCCAGGGTCTCTCTCCTTCAGGCCGCAGAAAGTTGGCCACACTCTCAGCTGCCCCCCAGAGAAGGGATGAGCTCCTTGCTCTCCCGGCACCCCGAGTCAACCGCACAGTGCAGGTCCCAAGGTGCCAGGGTCTCTCTTCTTCAGGCCCCCTAAAGTCTGCCATACTCACCTGCTATTTCTTTCTGATGAATTGACCATTACATTTCCAAAGTTCTGAAATGGCCATCAGACCACAGAAAGAATTCTTTTTAGGCTCCTGTTTCAAACCAGCAGCTACAGCAATCTGCTGGCCTTGCTTCAGGGCCACTGCACAGTCCTATAAAAGCCACATAAAATGGCGCTTTTTTTTCCCTTGGTGGTGATGCTGGGTAATTGATCCTGGAGTCTTAGCCAAGTGTTCTCCTGAGCAACGTTTCTGGCCCCTTAATCAGACCTTAACTCAGGGACAGGGATACTAACTCAGTGGCACAGTGCCTGCTTGGCAAGCACAAGGTCGAATTCAGTTTCCAGTACCCAAAAGAAAAAGACCTAACTCAAAGGTCATCAGTGTGAATACCCGGAGGCCAAATGATAGTAGTGATCTGCCCCTGAGCACCGGCAGTGTGCTATACCCCTCTGGGGTCATGTATTCAGGTAGCTTGCTAGTGTGACCTGCCAGGAGACTGAGCCAGAGATGGTGACTATCTTGCCCAGTGACAAGCTCATAGGAGCAAGGTAACTTCGTGTTGCAGAGCTCTGGGCAGGCCAGCAGTGGGAAGAGGGAGATATTATTGAGGAAGAGGCTCGGGAAAGAGGTAATGACCGCAGCGCCCCACGGAGACCCCACGCGTTTCCTAACTATCAACACTCTACGTAGGGGGTTGGGACCTAGCGCCAGGCGGGTCGCACCTCCCGAGGTGCGGGCTGCAGCGATCCGCTGAGATTCCCCGCCAGGTCGGGCTGCTCCATTGGGGCGGGGCTGCGCTGCCATCTGGAGCTCGGTGCGGGCGGGCGGCGCGGCCAGGCGAGCGGCGGGAGCGCACGCAGGCAGAGCGCAGCCTCGCACATGGGCTGGCCTGGCCGCCACCGCCTCTAGCCGGGCCCGGAGCTCGCAGCCCGCGCGGCAGGAGCCGCTCCACCAGCCATGTCCCTCGGCGGAGCCTTGGAGCGCAGCGTCCCAGCCACCAAGATCGAGATCACCGTGTCTTGCCGGTGAGCGGGCCGCGCAGGGCAGGGCTCTGGCGCTGCGGGCAGGGCTGGACCGGGAGGGGGTCTCTGAGGAGCGCGGCTCGGGAAGGGGGCGCCTCGGGCAGCTTCGCCCCACAAAGGGGCTCCGGGGACTTGGCAGGGCGCGGGGGCGCTGCGCCTAGGACAGCAAAGTTCTGGGGCGAACCCTCCCCCGGGCCCGGAGGCGGGGTGGGTTTGTAGGCGCCGGGCTAGCGGAGGGGCTGCTGGCCCGGACCGTGGCGCTGTCCGCGGTGCTGACGCCGCAGGCCCCGCTCGGGCTCCGGCGCGGCGCTCGCCCGGGAGGTGCGACCCGAATCCCGTGCCTCCATCCTGAGTGCCCGCCCGCCCGCTGTGGGCCGCGTCGAGGCGGCGGGCTCAGCACCGTCCTCCCGCATTCGTCCCTCGCTCCGCTGCAGGAACCTACTGGATCTGGACACCTTCTCCAAATCCGACCCCAGTAAGCGGCTGAGGGGCCGGGAGGGCCCAGGGTGCGGGCGGGAGGTGCGGGCCACGCTGAGCGACCCCCACCCGCAGTGGTGGTGCTGTACACACAGAGCCGCGCCAGCCAGGAATGGCGGGAGGTGAGTGCCGCCCCCCCAGACGCTCGGGACCCCCGGCCCCCGCGCTGACTTGCGTCCCCCCACCAGTTTGGACGGACCGAGGTGATCGATAACACGCTCAACCCGGACTTCCTACGCAAATTCGTCCTCGACTACTTCTTCGAGGAGAAGCAAAACCTGCGATTCGATGTGTGAGGCCCCGAGCGCCCCGCCCCTGCCCGGCCCCTGCCCGGCCCCTGGTCGACCCCGCGGGTCCCACGCTCCTAGGCGGTGCAGGGCTCGGCCCCGCCCACAGGCCCCGCCCACACAGCCCTGACCTCCTTAAGGTGGCCCTGGCGCAGTACGGTCGCGCGGCCCCTCCCCCAGCTGCGGTGTGACCCCAGCCTTCCCCGCCGGTCCCACGGCCCACTCTCCTCTCAGGTACAACGTCGACTCCAGAACCAACATCTCCAAGCCGGTAAGCGAGCGCGGCCGTTCACACGGCCCAGCCTCCTCCCCTCGACCCACCCTGCTGGCCCCTCACGCCCGCTTCTCTTCTTTCCCGCCGCTCCTCGGACACGCAGAAGGTGAGGCCGGGGCACCGGGGTTCTGGGCCCGCGGACCCCTCCTCCCGCCCACCCTGCCAGCGGGTCCCGTGGAGCAGTGCCACCGGCCTCGCTGACTCCGTGTCCCGCGCAGGATTTCCTGGGACAAGCATTCCTGGCGCTGGGAGAGGTGATCGGAGGCCAGGGCAGCCGCGTGGAGCGACCTCTCACGTGAGCGGATGGGAAGGGGTCAGCAGGGGCAGTGCCTCCGACGGTGCGGTGACCCCCGTGAGGGCTGGGGTGGCCCTGTCCCTGGCTCCTGTCACTCTCATGAGCAAGTCTGTCTCCAGGACACTGCTCACACCAGTCTCCGGCCACTCTGATCCAACGTTTAGAGCCCCTCCTCCAAGCCTCTCTCCCCTGGGCGGCTTCCCCGGGCCTAGTCAGAGTCTCAGCGATGACCTGCTCCAGCGGTCCTACCTGGCACCCGCTCTCTCAGCTAGTGTTTGAGGGTCAGTCACCATGGTGAACAGCATCAGGGTCTCTTTCCTCGGGGAGCTGGGGCTTTAGTTCACAAGGGGTGTGCAACTGCAAGCAGACTAAATAGTAAGTCACAGGCATAGGCGGAAAGGAGAAAGGAAACGCTAGTGGGAGGGAGGTGGGGCCGCCTGAAGAGGGTGAGGAAGAGATGTGGGCGTGAGGGACAGTGGCCCCATGGAAGTAGGGTCCGGGGAGAACAGGAGCAGGGAAGTCGGGGAGCTAAAGTTAGGGCCTGGTGGGCACCGCAGGGGTCTGGTGACAGCTGACCCTATCCCAGGTGAGAATTAACCCAGCCCAGGAAGGGAGCTGTAGAGAGCCAATTAGCAGGTGGTGGTAGTCTCTTGGGGTGAGAAGTGGTCAGATTGTGGACCTGTTTTATTCGATGAGCAGTGGTATCCAATGGGCAATAGGAAACAGTCTCCATGAGACTTATTCATTCCTGTTTCCTGCCTTTCTTCTTAAGAAACCGCGCAGTCAAGCCTTTTTATTTTCTACTGAGGGGACACAACTGAGTAAGTACAGGAGTCTGATGTTTGCCATCGGAGCCTTGCAGCACTAAAGATGTTTTTCATGTCCACCATAATAGTAATTTCTGTTTAAAAATAAAAGATGGGGCTTAAATGGAATGGTGCTTTAGGAACAGACCCTACTCTACAAAAATGACTATGTTATAATAAAAATTGTGCCCTTTTTTTAAACAAAGAAGGAGTTGGGGTGTAAATAGTGGGCCTGCATACCGGGTGCACACAGGACCCTGAGTTTCACCCCCATGAAACAAGGGGAACAAGGAATGAGGCCTTTAAATGTTTGTTTGTAATTTTTTTAACATGAGAAAAATTACATTATGTGTATATTGATGAGCAAGTGACCCCCTAGAAGTTGGTGTCCTGGGAGGAGGAGGAGTCCTGGGGTGAAGTCCTGGTGTGGGCGCGGCATTGTAGAAGGTAGTGCTAGGCACATGGGTGTCACACAGGGACAACTCATCGCCAGCCACAGGAAGGCGCAGCTGCGTGCCCGCAGACACCAGGGTAGGATGGCAGTGGGTGGACTTTCCTTTCTGGGTGCTTCCATTTTGCCAGCGAGTAGGCAATAAAGTCGTGGCGAAGCTGGAGAAGGAGCTCAGGGCCAAGGGCAGCAG